>ML821396.1:0-50054 GCA_009831015.1 Picea engelmannii
CCCCTTACCCTGTGTGTCATCTCATGACAATCACTGTGATTCCTTATGGGCATGTTGATGGGGTAATCCAACCTCCTCGTTGTGCCCATGTTGCTGAGCTTAGAGGGATCCACTTCTTGGGCATGCTCCCAAGTTTCCCCACCCTTACCCAAATGCAACCCAAGTCTTCATCAATAATTATAAGGAAAGTAATGTTTTTCCCCCTTAGTTCCACACGTCACCATCATGCACCCAAGGTTCTCTTGCTCATAACCACACATCTTTTATTTCTCAATAGATTGCATGCCCCTTAGATTTCTCTTATTCGACTCTTCCCCAAGTCTTCCCAAAGAGTGCACCTGCTCAGTGGGTGTTCTGGGAGACCTTACATCCTCCCCCACTTGAAGTTTTTCTTGTTGCTAGATACATCCATTAATATATATGGTTTCTCTACCCCATCTCCAAACCTTGTCACCACTCAATGAATACTGTCTCCTCAACTCTTGTCGTCAAGGAAATTTTTCCTTAGGAAATTCTTCAAAGTGTTCCCAAGTGTTGGTTTCTCTTGACCCATGATGGCTTCGATACTTTGATTATGTTGTTTGTGTGTCATGTACATTGGATCATCTCAAGTTATGAACTGGTTAGGTGATCAGTCCAATTTTTGTGTTCTTCACTAGAGAATGCACGTCTTCGTATCTATCAAACCCTTTTTTGTCTGGCTCATCGTCATCCTATCCAACACCTCTTAGTCTTGTTCAGTCGTCCACTACAGTCTCTACTTATTCATCTCAATTAGTCGAACCTCTTTGGTTTTGGAAAAGGTCCTTCCCCTTGTCCAAATTTGGAAAGTCACCTCCACAACACATCTATCATCTTGCAACTTCCCTTCTTGAGTCTTTCGATGACACCTCCATTATGCATCACCATTCGTGTTGCTTTCTTCCAGTAGCATGTCTCTGTCTTCTTCATTTAGCAGGAAGAGTGTACCCAATAGCTGCCAAAAAGGATATTAGAATATATCATGTCTTAATTGTGCTTCGTGTGTAAGTATCGCATGACCAATCAAACTTCCTTCAATGTGCATCCCAAATCCTCAAGTCGTTCTGTAGTAAGTTGGAAGTCGTATATCTCGATGGACTTCCTAAAAATGTTTACGATCATTTTTGGGTGTCAGTATTCAAATCCTACCTCTTCCACATGTGTCTCCAAATTTGGATGAGTAAGTGATCTAGGTGGATATCGGTGGCCACCCACCTTTTCCAACTTGCTCAAAACGGTTTTCTGGCAATTTTGGCAATTTACTATTTTTAGCAGTTTTTAACTTCCGATGCCATTTTGAGGGCCTAAATGAATGTTTTTTGGGATCGAGCTTCTCAATGATAGCTTAAGGTTCTGATTGATCCCCCAAAATGAATATCCTCGATGATACCTTTCCAACTAGCTATTGTGCACCCCAAACGGAGATCGTATGCCAAAGTTACAACCCCGGGAAGTTGATACACCAAACTACCCAAAACGGGGTTCACAAAATTGTTGGCTTTTCATCTTCCAGGGTTAGGGTTTTGGATTTTATTTATGATAAAAAGGCCTTTGGAGCCTCATTTTAAAATCATCTTCTCACGAATGCGAGTAGCCTTCACATCTCTTCTCAGAGATAAGTTGCCACCATTTTAGTGAGTCTTTCACTCTGTATTTTTACAGTCTTTGTACATTTTCGCTCATTAATAGAAAATTATGTATCATTTTATCTTTGTGTTTATGGTTTCATCTCTGATACATTTATGTTATATTATTGGATATCCGAGATATCTCTGTACATTTATTTATTATATCTTCGCTCTCATTTTGTGTCGTAAATAATCTGGATTAGTGGTATTAGAGCAAGCTGCTCTTGATCATTTTTTTCAGTGCATGTCCCCGACGAGGTCTGAGTATAGAACGTTGGGTCTCAATTTTGTCTCTCTTGAAGACAATTTCTCTCGCACTCCCAAGAAACCCTCCATGGCAGAAGAAAAGAAAAATGATGGAGCAGATGATTCTATCAATATGTTGTTTGAGCAATCTCTCACGCAACAAAGGGACGAAATGATGGAGAAATTTCCCACATCCTTCAACGCCTGTCGATAGAAATAGGCACATCCTCATCAAACAACCACTTTGGAATCACCTCTGTTTTCAAGGTACATGTTAATTTTGATATTCCCGTATTTGAAGGTCAGATAGATGTGGATGCCCTAGACAAATGGTTAACTCTTCTAGGAGGTTATTTCTCTATTCACCATTTTTTCGATAGGGAAAAGATCACCTTCGCACTCCTTAAATATCTCCCCTATGTCAAACATTGGTGGGAACTTACTGGGAGCAAAGTTCCATAGAAGAGTTTGGAATATATGAGGTCGATCCCACTTGGGATTTTTTTGTGGACGCGGTAAAAGAACATTATTACCCTGTTGGCGACTATGAGGACCAGTATATGAGATGGACCACACTACAGCAAGAGAGGGCCCAAGGAGTTCTGGAGTTCACCAATACCTTCCATACCTTGTGCACCAAGTTGGGTATCAAATACTCTGAATGACATTTGGTTCTGAAATACTATGGGGCTCTACACAGATACATCTAAACTGAAATGGATTTTCTGGACATCTCATCATTTGGTGTTGCTTATCGATATGTTGTTAAAATCGAGCAGAAATTTAAGCACCAAAACAAACGGGAGTTCGGGTCTGCAAATTTGCAACAACCAAAGTATGATAAAGACGTCCCTAACAAACAATCTCCTGAAAACTAGTCCAAGCCACAGGAAAAGAAGGGTCACGGGAAGACGAAGGACACCATAAAATGGTGTGATTTCCACAAAATCCCCTGTCACAACACCGATGAATGTTGCTCAAAACAATCATTGGTGGTTGAAATCAAAGACAAGGAGCCAAAACCTGATTCAGAAAATACTGATGGAAGACAGATCATCAACGCAGACCCCACTACTATTGTCGTGACCGCAGCAATTCAACCAGAAGAACCAATAGATCCTGAAGAGGGGGAGCACCTTTTTCATTCATAGATGTGGCTGAAGGGGACTCCGCTGAGTTTTATTGTTGATAGCAGAAGCTAAAAGAACCTCATCTCAGCAGAGGTCGTCAAACAGTTTGGATTGCCAACAACACCACACCCATAGCCATACAACATTGGGTGGCTTCACTAGGGACAAGATCTCTATGTCATCCAACAATGTCGATTGTCATACGGTATCCAGCCCTTCAAGGATGAGGTATTATCTGTTGTTTCCCCGCTGGATGTATGTGATGTTCTCTTGGGCCAACCATATATGTGGAAGCTCCATGTTAGCTATGAGTCTCGACCCCATAGTGTCATTGTTACTCTGGGGGGTCATCTCCGCAGGATACCAGAGGTGGTTCCGACCACTACCCCACCTAAATAGTTTCGCAAGGTAGTATCTCATACTACAAAATTTAGCTTCTTCACAATCTATTCAAAAGGTGAACGAAAGGATACTGCAACCAATACAACCTTGGACCAAGCACCTTTTATCCAACAGAAGCAGGTCGATAAGACTGCAGCAAAGTGAAAATATTCCTTCTTCACATAGTCAACTCATGTAGCCAGACTAGTTAAAAGGGTCCAACCCTTCCAGCCACAGGTTCATGAAAACCTTCAAAAATCTAAGCAACACACCTTCTCCAAGAAGGCAAGCAACTCATCAAGATGCAGATTCAACAACTCTTTTCCCTCTCCCCTGGGCACTCAAAGAAATGGATACCATCACTTCCTAAGGAGGGAGGATTGATCTAGGTGGATATCAGTGTCCACCCACCTTTTCCAACTCGCTCAAAACAATTTTCTGGCAATTTTGGCAATTTACTATTTTTAGCAGTTTTTAACTTTCGGGGCCATTTTGAGGGCCTAAATGAAGGTTTTTCGGGATTTGGATTCTCAATGATAGTTCAAGTCTTTTATTGAGCCCCCAAAATGAATCTCCTCTACTATTCCTTTACAACGAGCTATTGTGCGCCCCAAACGGAGATCGTATGCCAAAGTTACGCCCCCGGGAAGTTGATACACCAAACTACCCAAAACGGGATCCACAAAATTGTTGGCTTTTCATCTTCTGGGGTTAGGGTTTTGGATTTTATTTATGATAAAAATTCCTTTGGAGCCTCATTGTAAAATCATCTTCTCACGGATGTGAGTATTCGTCACATCTCTTCTCAGAGATAAGCTGCCACCATTATAGCGAGTCTTTCACTCTGTATTTTTACAGTCTTTGTACATTTTCACTCATTAATAGAAAATTGTGTATTATTGTATCTATGTGTTTATGGTTTCATCTCTGATACATTTATGTTATATTATTGGATATCCGAGATATCTCTATACATTTATTTATTATATCTTCGCTCTCATTTTGTGCCGAAAATAATCTGGATCAGTGGTATCAGAGCAGGCTGCTCTTGATCATTTTTTTTTCAGTGCATGTCCCCGACGAGGTCTGAGTATAGAAATTTGGGTCTTGAGATTGTCTCTCTTGAATACAATCTCTCTTGCACTCCCAAGAAACCCTCCATGGTGGAAGAAAAGAAAAATGATGGAGTAGGGTATTATATCAATCTGTTGCTTGAGCAAGCTCTCATGCGACAAAGGGACAAAATGATAGAGAATTTTTCCCACATCCTTCAATGTCTGTCGGTAGAAACAGGTGCATATTCATCAAACAACCACTTTGGAATCACCTCTCCTTTCAAGGTACAGGTTAATTTTGATATTCCCATATTTGAAGGTCAGATAGATGTGGATGCCCTAGACAAATGGTTAAATCTTCTAGGAGGTTATTTCTCTATTCACCATTTTTTCGACAGGGAAAATATCACCTTCGCACTCCTTAAATCTCTCCCCCATGTCAAACATTGGTGGGAAAATTACTGGGAGAAAAGTTCCACAGAAGAGTCTGGAATATATGGGGTCGATCCCACTTGGAATTTTTTTGTGGGCGTGGTAAAGGAACAATATTACCCTGTTGGCAGTTACTATGAGGACCAGTATATGAGATGGACCACACTATGGCAAGAGAGAGGCCAAGAAGTTCCGGAATTCACCAATACCTTCCATACCTTGTGCACCAAGTGGGGTATCAAATATTTTGAATGACAGTTGGTTCTGAAATACCGTGGGGCTCTATACAGATACATCCAAACTGAAATGGATTTTCTGGACATCTCATCTCTCAGTGCTGCTTATCGATATGTTGTTAAAATCGAGTATAAATTTAAGCACCAAAACAAATGGGAGTTTGGGTCTACAAATCCACAACAACCAAAGTATGATAAAGACATCCCTAATAGGAAATCTCTTGAAAACCAGTCCAAGCCACAGGAAAACAAAGAAGGACACCGAAAAATGGTGTGATTTCCACAAAATCCCTTGGCACAACACCGATGAATGTCGCTCAAAATAGTCATTGGTGGTCGAAATCAAAGACAAGGATCCGAACTCTGATTCAGAATCTGATTCAGAAAATACTGACGGAAGATAGATCATCGACGAAAATAGTTTGGATTTTCGACAACACCACACCCACAGCCATACAACAATAGGTGGCTTCGCAAGGGATGAAATCTCTGTGTCATCCAACCATGTCAATTTTCATATGGCATCAAGCCCTTTAAGGATGAGGTATTATGTGACGTTGCCCTGCTGGATTTCTGTGATGTTCTCTTGGGCCAACCATATATGTGGAAGCGCCATCCTATCTATGAGTCTCGACCCCGTAGTTTCATTGTTACTCTTGGGGGTCATCTCTACAAGATACCAGAGGTGGTTCCGACTACTGTCCCACCTAAACAGTGCTGCAAGGTAGTATCTCATACTAAAAAATTTAGCTTCTTCAAAATCTGTTCAAAAGGTGAACAGAAGGATACTGCAACCACTACAACCTTGGTCCAAGCATCTTCTATCCAACAGAAGAAGGTCGAAAATACTATAGAAAAGCACAAATATTCCTTCTACACACAGTCTTTTCATGTATCTAGACTGGTTAAAAAGGTCCAACCCTTCCAGCCACAGGTTCGTGAAAACCTTCAAAAATCTAAGTAGTGCAACTTCTCCAAGAAGGCAAGCAGCTCATCAAGATGCAGATTCAACAAACTCTTTTTCCTCTCCCTCGGGCACTCAACGCAATGGATATCATTGATTCATAAGGAGGGAGTATTGATCCAAGTGGATATCAGTGGCCACCCACCTTTTGCAACTCGCTCAAAACAATTTTCTGGCAATTTGGGCAATTTACTATTTTTAGCAGTTTTTAACTTACAGGGCCATTTTGAGGGCCTAAATGAAGGTTTTCTCGGATATACCTTCTCAATGATATTTAAGGCTCTTATTGAGCCCCCAAAATTAATCTCCTCGACGATGCCTATCCAACGAGCTATTGTGCACCCCAAATGGAGATCGTATGTCAAAGTTACACCCCTAGGAAGTTGATACACTTTAACTACCCAAAACGGGGTCCACAAAACTATTGGCTTTTCATCTTCCAGGGTTAGGGTTTTTTATTTTTTTTATGATAAAAATTCCTTTGGAGCCTCATTGTAAAATCATCTTCTCACGAATGCGAGTAGGCGTCAAATCTCTTCTCATAGATAAGCTGCCACCATTCTAGCGAGTCTTTCACTCTATATTTTTACAGTCTTTGTACATTTTCACTCATTAATATAAAATTGTGTATTATTGTATCTTTTTGTTTATGGTTTCATCTCTGATACATTTCTATTATATTATTGGATATCCGAGATATCTCTATACATTTCTTTATTATATCTTCGCTCTCATTTTGTGTCGAAAATGGTCTGAATCAGTGGTATCAGAGCAGGCTGCTCTTGATTGCTTTTTTTTTTTTCAGTACATGTCCTCGACGAGGTCTAAGTATAGAAAGTTGGGTCTCGAGCTTGTCTCTCTTGAATACAATCACTCTCGCATGCCCAAGAAACCCTCCATGGTGGAAGAAAATAAAAATGGCGGAGCATACGATTCTATCAATATGTTGCTTGAGAAAGCTCTCACACGACAAAGGGATGAAATGATGGAGAATTTTTCCCACATCCTTCAACGCTTGCTAATAGCAACAGGCGCATCTTCATCAAACAACCACTTTGGAAGCACCTCTCCTTTCAAGGTACAGGTTAATTTTGATATTCCCGTATTCGAAGGTCGGATAGATGCGGATGCCCTAGACAAATGGTTAAATATTCTAGGAGGTTATTTATCTATTCACCATTTTTCTGGCAAGTAAAATATCACCTTCGCACTCCTTAAAGATCTCCCCCATGTCAAACATTTGTGGGAAACTTACTGGGAGAAAAGTTACACATAATATTCTAGAGTATATGGGGCCAATCCCACTTGGGATTTTTTTGTGGATGCAGTAAAGGAACAATATTACCCTGTTGGAAACTGTGAGGACCAGTATGTGAGATGGACCACACTATGGCAAGAGAGGGGCCAAGAAGTTTCAGTGTTCACCAATACATTCCATACATTGTGAACCAAGGTGGGTATCAAAGACTCTGAACGACATTTGGTTCTGAAATATCATGGGGCTCTACACAAATACATCCAAACTGAAATGGATTTTCTAGACATCTCATCACTCGGTGCTTCTTATCGATATGTTGTTAAAATCAAGAAGAAATTTAAGCACCAGAACAAATGGTAGTTCAGGTCTACAAATCTGCAACAACCAAAGTATCATAAAGACATCCCTAACAAACAGTCTCTCAAAAATCATTCCAAGCCATCGGAAAAGAAGGGTCATGAGACGACGAAGGACATCGGAAAATGGTGTGATTTCCACAAAATCCCCTGGCACAACATTGATGAATGTCGCTCAAAACAATCATTGGTGGTCGAAATCAAAGACAATGATTCGAACCCTGATTCAAAATCTAATTCAGAAAATACTGACGGAAGACAGATCATTGACGCAGACCCCACTGCTATTGTTGTGACCGCAGCAATTCAACCAAAAGAACCAACAGATCCTGAAGAGGGGGAGCGCCTTTTTCATTCACGGATGTGGGTGAAGGGGACTCCACTGCATTTTATTGTTGATAGCAGAAGCCAAAAGAACCTCATCTCATCAGATGTCGTCAAATAGTTGGGATTGTCGACAACACCACACCCACAACCATACAACATTGGGTGGATTTTCCAGGGATGAGATCTATGTGTCAGTCAACAGTGTCGATTTCCATACAACATATATCCCTTCAAGGATGAGGTATTATGTGATGTTTCCCCACTGGATGTCTGTAATGTTCTCTTGGGACATCCATATATGTGGAACCACCATGCTATCTATGAGTCTTGAACCTGTAGTGTCATTGTTACTCTGGGGGGTCATCTCTGCAGGATACCAGAGGTGGTTCCGACTACTATCCCACCTAAACAGTTCCACAAGGTAGTATCTCATACTACAAAATTTAGCTTCTTCACAATCTGTTCAAAAGGTGAACAAAAGGATACTGCAACCACTACAACCTTGGTCCAAGCACTTTCTATCCAATAGAAGAAGATCGACAAGACTACAGCAAAGAAAAAATATTCCTTCTACATACAGTCATCTCATGTAGTCATACTAGTTAAAAATGTCCAACCCTTCCAGCCACAGGTTCGTGAAAACCTTCAAAAATCTAAGCAGTGCAACTTCTCCAAGAAGGAAAGTAGCTCATCAAGATGCAGATTCAGTAAACTCCTTTCCCTCTCCCTAGGAAATCAACGCAATGGATACCATTTCTTCCTAAGGAGGGAGTATTGATCCAGGTGGATATCGGTGGCCACCCACCTTTTCCAGCTCGCTCAAAAAAGTTTTCTGACAATTTTGGCAATTTACTATTTTTAGCAGTTTTTAACTTCTGGGGCCATATTGAGGGCCTAAATGAATTTTTTTCGGGATTGAGCTTCTCAATGATATCCAAAGTATCTTATTGAGACCCCAAAATGAATCTCCTCAATGATACCTTTCCAACGAGCTATCGTGTGCCCCAAACGAAGATCGTATGCCAAAGTTACGCCCCTAGGAAGTTGATACACCAAACTACCCAAAACAGGGTCCAAACAATTATTGGATTTTCATCTTCCGGGGTTAGGGTTTTGGGTTTTATTTATGATAAAAAGGCCTTTGGAGCCTCATTGTAAAATCATCTTCTCATGAATGCGAGTAGCCGTCACATCTCTTCTCAAAGATAAGCTGCCACCATTCTAGCGAGTCTTTCACTTTATATTTTTACAGTCTGTGTACATTTTTGCTCATTAATAGAAAATTGTGTATTATTGTATCTCTGTGTTTATGGTTTCATCTCTGATACATTTATGTTATATTATTGGATATCTGAGATATCTATGTACATTTCTTTATTATATCTCCACTCTCATTTTGTGCCGAAAATAATCTAGATCATGGTATCAGAGCAGGCTACTCTTGATAGTTTTTTTTTCAGTGCATGTCCCCGATGAGGTATAAGTATAGAAATTTGGGTCTCGATCTTGTCTCTCTTGAATACAATCGCTCTCGTATGCCCAAGAAACCCTCCATGGATGAATAAAATAAAAATGATGGAGCATATGATTCTATCAATCTGTTGCTTGAGCAAGCTCTCATGTGACAAAAGGATGAAATGATGGAGAATTTTCCCCACATCCTTCAACGCATGTTGATAGCAATAGGAGCATATTCATCAAACAAGCACTTTGGAATCACCTCTCCTTTCAAGGTATGGGTTAATTTTTATATTCACGTATTTGAAGGTCAGATAGATGTGGATGCCCTAGAAAAATGGTTAAATATTCTAGGAGGTTATTTCTCTATTCACCATTTTTCCAATAGGGAAATGATCACATTCACACTCCTTAAATCTCTCCCCCATGTCAAACATTGGTGGGAAACTTACTGGGAGAAAATTTCCACGGAAGAGTCTGGAATATATGGGGCCGATCCCACTTGGGGTTTTTTTGTGGACGCGGTAAAGGAACAGTATTAACCTGTTGGAAACTATGAAGACTAGTATATGAGATGGACCACACTACGGAAAGAGAGGGGCCAAGAATTTTTGGATTTCACCAATACCTTCCATACCTTGTGAACCAAGATGGGTATCAAAGACTCCGAATGAAATTTGGTTCTAAAATATCGTGGGGCTCTACACAGATACATCCAAACTGAAATGGATTTTCTGGACATATCATCACTTGGTGTTGCTTATCGATATGTTGTTAAAATCAAGCGGAAATTTAAGCACCAGAACAAACAGGAGTTCAGGTCTGCAAATCCACAACAACAAAAGTATGATAAAAACCTCCCTAACAAACAGTCTCTCGAAAACCAGTCCAAGCCACAGGAAAAGAAGGGTCACAGGAAGACAAAGAGGGACACCAAAAAATGGTGTGATTTCCACAAAATCCCCTGGCACAACACTGATGAATGTTTCTCAAAACATTTGTTGGTGGTCGAAATCAAAGACAAGGAGCCAAACCCTGATTTAGAATCTGATTCAAAAAATATTGACGGAAGACAGATCATCAACGAAGACCCCACTACTATTGTCGTGACCGTAGCAATTCAACCAGAAGAACCAATAGATCTTGAAGAGAGGGAGCTCCTTTTTCATTCACAGATGTGGGTGAAGGGGACTCCGCTGCATTTTATTGTTGATAGCGGAAGCGAAAAGAACCTCATCTCATCAGAGGTCGTCAAACAGTTGGGATTGTCAACAACACCACACCCACAACCATACAACATTGGGTGGCTTCACCAAGGACGAGATCTCTGTGCCAGCCAACATTTTCGATTATCATATGGCATCCATCCCTTCAAGGATGAGGTATTATGTGATGTTTCCCCGCTAGATGTCTGTGATGTTCTCTTGGGCCAGCCATATATGTGGAAGAGCCCTGCTATCTATGAGTCTCGACCCAATAGTGTCATTGTTACTCTGGGGGTTCATCTCTATAGGGTACCAGATGTGGTTCCGACTATTCTCCCACCTAAACAGTGCCGCAAGGTAGTATCTCATACTACAAAATTTAGCTTCTTCATAATCTGTTCAAAAGGTGAACAGAAGGATACTGCAACCACTACAACCTTGGCCCAAGCACCTTCTATCCAACAGAAGCAGGTCGAAAATACTGCAACAAAGAAAAAATATTCCTTCTACACACAGTCATCTCATGTATCCAGACTGTTTAAAAAGGTCCAACCCTTCCAGCCACAGGTTCGTGAAAACCTTCAAAAATCTAAGCAGCGCAACTTCTCCAAGAAGTCAAGAATCTCATCAAGATGCAGATTCAGCAAACTCCGCTCCCTCTCCCCTGGGCACTCAACACAATGGATACCATTTATTCCTAAGGATGGAGGATTTATCCATGTGGATATCGGTGGCCACCCACCTTTACCAACTCACTCAAAACAGTTTTCTGTCAATTTTGGCAATTTACTATTTTTAGCAATTTTTAACTTTCGGGGCCATTTTGAGGGCCTAAATGAAGGTTTTTTGGGATTGATATTCTCAATGATAGATAAAGGATCTGATTGATCCCCCAAAATGAATCTCCTTGACGATACCTTTCCAACAAACTATCGTGCGCCCCAAACGTAGATCGTATGCCAAAGTTACGACCCTGGGAAGTTAATACACCAAACTACCTAAAATGGGGTCCACAAAACTGTTGGATTTTCATCTTCTGGGGTTAGGGTTTTGGATTTTATTTATGATAAAAATGCCTTTGGAGCCTCATTGTAAAATAATCTTCTCACGAGTGTGAGTAGTCGTCACATATAGATAAGATGCCACCATTCTAGCGAGTCTTTCACTCTGTATTTTTACAGTCTTTGTACATTTTCGCTCATTAATAGAAAATTGTGTATTATTGTATCTATGTGTTTATGGTTTCATCTCTTATACATTTATGTTATATTATTGGATATATGATATATCTATGTACATTTCTTTATTATATCTCCGCTCTCATTTCGTGCCGAAAATAATATGGATCAGTAAGTGACTCCATGAATTTTCTTAGCTCAACTCTTGAAGTTTTTGTAGTGGGTGAGTCTACTTCCCGATCCTCCACATCATACATAACCTGTTGTTGATAATTATTTACCTAGTGATGTTCCCCATGCTCCATGTAAAGTGAAGAGTCAAATTGTCTCTTACACTCATGTTCATGGTTCTACGAGTTCCTCAATCAACCAACCTTCTTCGTGGTTGTCTTCACTGAAGTCTTCGTCACTACCAATTGTTTCTCTTCTTGCCCTTGACTACTAAGAGATGCTATGGTGGGGATGACTTCTCATTGTTGTGCCATGTTGCAAGTATATTTTTGTGTTTCCACTAACTCCTTATACCAACCTGATCACAGAATCCTAGGCATCCTCTCAAGCTCCCTCTTCATTGTTAGGGGTGTTTTTTTGGCCTCATCCATGAATACTAAGCGACTTTCATGAACGAGTGGAGCTACTTTGTCAAGTCTAAGGAAGTCCAGGCCCAATATAATTGCTTGATATTCCAATGGATATACCAATAGATCCATGTTGCAAGACCACTCCTAAACTCTCAATGGTGTTGAATGAACAATCCCTATCACCAACATCATTGTTGACTTCAACACTTTACACATTCCAGTGTAGTTCTCAGGTTTGCGATGAAGTGATTTTGTGGCTCGTTCACTCACAAAATTGTGGGTTTCCCCTGTGACAACTAATGCTGCAATATTCAACCCAATTATTATTGTGTCCAAAAATAAGATTCCTTCAATTGCTTCACTTTGTGAAAACTATCATTGACCTCTTATCTTGAACTCATGCATGTGTTCCACCAACATTTCCACGACTTTGTTCATCTCTTCCATAGATTTATACACTTGAACAATATTTTCCAAGGCTCATGCCTCTTCCATTATTTTTTTGAGTCGATCATCCTCCTCGACCAACATATCTAACCTTCCTTGTATTGGACACTTCCTCATAAAGTGATTTTGCCAACAAAGGTAACATTCAATCAACCTACTTTTTCTCATGAGTGTTTTTGGATGATTATTTCTTGTTGCGCTACCTTCATGTTGGATGCTCTCCTCCATGAGTTCTCCCAACATATCTGACATCAAAGTCTCAGTCCCCCTTGTTAATTTCATTAATATGATGATATTGGACTCAATATGTGTGTCAAATTTATCCATCCTCTCCAAAGCCTCTTGGAGTTTCTCGAATCATTGAGCTACATTTTCCCTCTTGACCTTCCAAGATTCATCACTTGCGCCATCCATTTCACTAATTTACCCACATCACATGGCATTCTCAAGAGTTATGTTCAACTCTCCCACACTATCCCAAGTTTGTTATGAGTCGTGCAGTCATCTACACATTCAAGCACTCATTTTTCCCTAACATACTTCACCCCTAGTTTATGTATGCACATAGGACTATGCTAAAACCACCTATGATGAAACACCCACCTTTATAAACTATTCACCAAGGTATGCACCCAATTTCCTATGAGGTTGGCTTTTGTGACAAGTTTTGCAATGAACTCTGCAATGAGTCCTATGGTCACCCACCATGTCCAAGTACTTCATTCCACCACGAACTCTTCTACTGGATTATACAAGGATTTCACCCATGTTAACCTTCCATTGTGCATGTCAACTGGGACCCCTGTCCTGAGCCTAATGCAAATATTCTATGATGAACCAATTCATCCAACCAAATTATTCATAAATCTATGAACATTACCATTGAACTGTCTTTGCAACAAACTATGAAACCAGATGCAACACACCTCGACACCATCATTTTAACTATGTTAGTGGTGAAGATACAAATCTGCTCTAATACCACCTATCACAAAGGTGACAATGTGGTGAAGAGCTCACCAAATTGTATTCTAATTTTTTTCTCATACCACTTGTCATGAAGGTGACAACATTGTGAGGAGCTCACCAAACTATCTTCTAAGTTTGCTCTGATACCACCTATAACGACTCCACATGATGTGTGTTCAGATATTATGATCGTTCACCTCCAGAGGGCATGCGGTATTGCGATGGTTCTTACTTGGTTTCTTGTTAGAATAAGAATACTTCGCCCAGACTATGCCTCTTCATCTAGATCATACCCATACTTCATTCTAGGCTACCAACGAGTCACATTCCTACTCTAGTGCAACTCTTGTATACTTAGAAAATTGTTAACAATTTAACACTTAGTCGTAAATAAGCATACACCAATGAACATGAGAAACCAAGAGAACAACTGTAGAACAAATGAAATACATACACTAAAATAGTGTGCACGACGCAAACTGTTCCTAACACTCGATTAAGTCTTTATTATTGAAAAATAGTTACAACATGATCATTACTAGCTCTGTTTATAACTTGGGAAGAGTCACATGACTTGTCTCCCCTCACCAAGAGACTCATACACATATCCATCACACCAAGTATCTTTGTCCCAACTTTCTCTGCAACCTCTTGCGGTGCACCTCAGACGTTCCCTCGACCACAAAATTGTTGTCCCTTTGTTTTTGCATACTTTCACCAAGCTAACACATATTTAAGTTCTTCCTCACACATGCCTCCAACAAAAATTTGTTTCTAGACTTCCCCAAAATCTCCTAGATTGTCCCACCCTTACCTCATACTTTTCCTGAGACTTTTCCTCTCCAAATCTCTTGCCAAATATTCTCTCCCTTGTTTGTGTGCCCTTGTTCTCTTATATGGACTCCAAGGGTCACCATTGTGAAATGTCATGTATTTTGGGTGTGTCATGTCCCTTCGCGAATGCACACTAAATTAACTGATCACACCCCTTTGTGGGCCCAATGCACCAAAACAATCCCATGTTACGATCAACCACCATGTCTCTTGGAAAGACGCATCCCATCCTTGAGCACACTCCCCTTTTCTTGTGCATTATTTCGTCTCGATCATCATGACTCCTTGTGGATGTACCAATGGGGTCCTATGACCTCCTCAGTGCACCCATATTGTCAAGGGAAGATAGGTCCACTCCTTGAGCATGCTCCCAAGTTTCCTCACCCTTTCCCAAATGCAACCCAAGTCTATGTCAATCATTCTTAGGCAAGTAAGGTGTGTGCCCCCTTGGTGCCACATGTCACCATCATGAACCCAATGTGATATTCTCCATACCTACACATCTTGATTTTCCCAACTGATCGCATGCCCCTTTGATTTCTCTTATCTGAATCATCCCCAATTTTTCCCAAAGAGTGTGTGTTCTCGGTGAGTGTCGTGAGAGACCTTACATCTTCCCCCACTCCAATTTGTTCCCATCCCCAGAAACATACATCAATATCTATGGCATCTCTTCCCCATCTTTAAATATCGTCACCACTCAATGACTATTGTCTCCTGAACTGATGTCTTCAAGGAAAACTCTCCTCAATAATTTCTTCAAAGTGTTCCCAAGTTTTGAATGATCTTGATCCATGATAGCTTCGATACTCTGACTCTAATTTTTGTGTGTCATGTACATTGGATCCTGTCAAGTTTCAAACTAGTTGGGTGATCAGTCCAACTATCGTATTCATCGCTAGAGAATGCACATCTCCACATCCAACAAATCCTTTTATGTCTTCCTCATCGTCATGCTCTCCAACCCCTCTTGTTATTGTTGAGTCTCCCACTGCAGTCTCAACTTGTTCATATCACTTAGCATTGTTGGATTTTCCTTATTTACATAGCATTAGTGTTACTAGTGTTATTTTACTTTGTTACCATTAACATATATATCATGTACTAAGAAGTAGAAACATAAGCAAGAGACAGAAAAGAACACAAGAGATTTATCCTGGGAAAACACCAAATGGGGGGAAAACCCAACAACCTTTCTTAGATAGATTATGTTCACAAAGAAAGTCCAATCAGATAAACCCTACAAAAATTTATAGCTTAACCAGAAATACCACCACAACTGTAGGAATAGCACCATACAAGGGTAGCACACCTCCTCAAGGAGTAGTGCACAATAGAGAGATACCAAAAGACTGATAAATTATAAATTGTGCAGCTACAGCTACTACGTCGCCTCCTCCAAAATTACACCTTACTTCTATGTACTTGGGAGAGTGTGAGTGAGTGAACAAATGAGCTAAGGCACCTCCTTATTTATAGTCTTCCTGTCCTTCTAGTTGGGTTGACTTCTCTTTTGGGAAGGTGCCTTTTTGGTATACTTTATTCTTCTAAGCCAACTTCTCTTCTAGGGTATTTCAACATCTTTCCAATGGATCTCTTGCTTCCAAAATCTTCGCCACATCTATGAAAGGTCATCTAGGAGGGAAATATCCTCCCATAGTTACCAAAACACCAACACTCCCTCTTATCTAGGGAGGCATATTTCATGATGTCTTCATCTGGTAGTCCATTGACTACTCTGCAATCTACTAGCAGGTACACGGCTGCGACAATGCCTTTGGTAGCTCGAATCACTAGGCACAGTCTCTGCACTTAAACGGTAGCACACACAGCTACATCCAAACAATTTGGTAATCTCCATGGCAATCAGCTAGTAGCACACAACTACTACAATATCATCCAATAGATCACAACTTCTTCCAAGTAGTACACAACTATTGTCCAGTGACACACAGTCACTACTAGTGGTACACATCCATTGTAGTAGCACACAGCTACTGTCCAGAGTCACACAGCCTCCTCCAGTGGAACACATCCACTGAAGTAGCACACAGCTATTTTCTAGAGTCACACAGTCTTTGCTAGTGGAACACATCCACTGAAATAGCACACAGCTACTGTCTGGAGTCACACAGCCTCCTCCAGTGGAACATCCACCGTAGTAGCACACGACTACTATCCAGAGACACACAGTCTTCACCAGTGGTACACAACCATCGAAGTAGCACACAACTACTTCCTAAAGTCACACATTTTCCATCAGTGGAACACATCCAACGAAGTATCACACAACTATTGTCTGGAGTCACACAGCCTCCGTCAGTGGAACACATCCACCGTAGTAGCACACAACTACTGTCCAGAGACACACAATCTTCGCTAGTGGTACACAACCACCAAAGTAGCACACAACTATTGTTTGGAGTCACACATCCTCCGCCAGTGGAACACATTCATTGAAGTATCACATAGCTATTTTCCGGAGTCACACATCCTACGCCAGTGGAACACATCCACTATAGTAGCACACAGCTACTGTCCAGAGACACACAATCTCCGCCAGTGGTACACAACCATTGAAGTAGCACACATCTACTTTCCAGAGTCACACAACCTCCACCATAGTCTTAGGACTACATGTGTGATGTTTCTTCTCTCAGCAGGTCTGATAGTTCATTACCCACTCAGTCACCTCACGTGATTGATCCAGGGAACCCTTGCCTAGAGGGGTTAGATGGAATGAGAATAAACATCACACCTCCCTCTCAACAAGGGTTGACATTTTGAAACACTCCAATCTTGTCCCTGAAGTACTCATACTTCACTCTTGACAAGGGCTTGGTGAGGATGTCTGCTATCTTCTCGTCCGTGGATATGTACTAGAGATCCACAACTCCTCTTTGCACCATGTCCTATATGTAATGATATTTGATCTCTATATGTCATGGAATACATGGTTCTCGGTAATGTTCACACAATTTTGATTGTCACAATGTATCAAAGTTGGCTCCAATTCTAGATCAAATATCCCATCTAGCAACTTCCAGAGCCACATGGATTCATGACTTTCCATGCTTTCTGTGATATACTCTCATTCTGATGTATCGGGTGCCACTGATGTCAGATTTCTTCTCAACCATGAGATCATGCATGATCCCATACTGGAACAGCATCCGGAAGTACTCTTCTGATCCACTGCACTCCCTTCCCAGTCAGAATCTGTATATCCATGCAACTTCACATCTCCACCTGAGAAATATCTCAATCCATATCCAACCGTGTCATGAAGGTACCTCAACATATTATTTACTACCATCCAATGTACATGTCTAGGTTCAACCATGTGTTGACTCAAGGTATTCACTGCAAGGAAGATGTCTGGCCTGGTGTTAACCAAGTACATCAAGGATCCAATCAATTGTATGTACATCGTGGGATCCACCAAATCTAAATATTTGTCACTCAATAGCTTCATATTTATCATTATGGGTGTGGTCATGGACTTACAGTCCATCATCCTGATTCTCTATGGAATCTCAAAAGTATATTTTCCTTGGCTAGGGAAAATCTCATCTGATCTCTGCCACACTTCCAATCCCAAGAAATAATGCATTAGACCTAGATCCTTCATCTCGAACTCTGAAGAGAGATCCCTCTTGCACCCAACTATGAGCTTCTCATCTCTTGTTAGAAACAGATCATTGACATATAAGATCAATGGGAAACCATCCTCAATCTCATCAAATAACTATATGATCTGGCATATCATGTCCTAGGTGTCTTTTTAGGTTCGTACAAAGCCTTCTTCAATATACAGACATGAGACTCCTTCTCGTGTATTTTGTGGCTTCTCTATGTACACTTCTTCTGGATACTAGAGCAAGTGTCTCGTCATAATATTCTCCCTCTTACTGGGAGAATCCTCAAGCCACAAATAAATATTTGTACATATCTATGGTGTTATATGAAACATGCTTGATCTTGTAGATCAATCTTGGAAGTCACTACTAACTTCCCTTGTGGTCTCAGAACCACCTCTCACACATCATTATTCATGATGGAATTATACTAATCCATCATGACATCCTTCCATTCCTGCTTCTTAGTAGCTTCTTCAATGGTGGAAGGCTCTAAATCAATAATGTTTCTCATTAGCACCACATAGTTGGAAAACATGTGTGGTTTCTGGAACTGAGGAAAAATCTATATCCCAATCTGTCTAATCAGTTTCCTCATCTGTCACTATAGAAAGGTCTATCGAGACAGGGGAATCCTCCCAAGATATCTCACATCTCCTAGAATCCTCTGAACCTTTGATCTAGCCTCCTCAACTCATGACACCAGTATGTCATTCCTGGAAGACATCTCTCTCTCTTATTTGAATCTAAGAAGGAATACTTTCTAAATGAAATTCTCTAAGCCACTGACTCTCTCTAAGATCAGGCTCACTCTGAATCTACATGCTCCCTTTGAAGCTTGAATCCCTCTGAGTCTATATGATCTCCAGAGCCACATGCTTCTGTTGCATCTATTGACTTCTTCTGAAGTCCGATCTACTATGAATTGTACTGGGAGGTTGCTCCTCCCTACTGGATCCTAAGGGTTGACTCCCTATGAAATATAGCTCCTTCTGATATGGTACTTAGTGGGGCCTCCTGCCTCACCACTAGTGGAGTCATCTGCTTCTTTTCATAGTATGGCTTATCAATTCCATGCATCTGTATCTCCTTTGCATTATGCAAGGTATCACAAGAACATGTTGGTTTTACTGCATCGATTCTAGGTAGGGCCCTTCTGGCACTACCAACTCTTCCTGATGATCTGAAGAGTGGTAAAATTATTTGTACGGTCATATTTTGAACCTTATGCTCCTATCAGTCAATCTCCATAAGATATACTCTTCTTTGTCTTCTTCTTCATATGGGTGTGTATGTTCATGTACATAGTTCTATATCTCGACTAGAGACTTTCTAAATAGTTTCCTCCTGCAACCATCATCATAGCTCCTTCTTAGAGCTATCACATGTGTCCTTCCCAGAATAAGATACAAGAACAACATTTCCATGGGACCTCCATGGAATGGTTAGTAATCAAGAACATCTCCTAGAGGAGATCAATTTCATCTTGCAAACAAGTATATCATAAATTTGAACAATGAGAATTTTCTTAATGGTAGTCGTACCGACAGTATTCAGGTGTACCTAAACATTTGATAGCAATAGCAAATAATAAATTTGTAAAGACTGTTATCCTAGGTACAGTACTTACTTAAGCAACAACAATTTAAAATATCAAACCTGATATGCAAACCTGGAGTCTAGCATTGTTGTTCTGCTTGAGTTGCCTTCTATCATTTTTATGCAAGGAAACACCATTGTCTAAAAGAAAAATTCTTCATTCTTTGATACCTTTGAGTGATCTTTTGTATCTACTGCATGTGCATGGTGTTTCTTCTTTTCCTTTTCATTTCTATCTGGACATTTAAAGGCATAGTGTCCCAGCTTCTGGCAACTGTAGCATCTGATCTTTGACGCATCATTCTTGTAACGAGGTCTCTTAGACTTCTTTGGGCTGCCTTCTTCCCTTTTCTTTCTCTTTTTCACTTGTGTTGAAAGTGATTGGTTTTCCTCATCATCTACCTTTTTTGTCTTGGACATCAATCTAGATTCTTCTTGAGAGCAATCTGCCCATAACTTTTCAAACTTGGCTAACTTCCTTCTTGCACAAATTCCTTGGACAAATGGGTCCCAAGAGGGAGGGAAACCATTTATCGTAGTGGTTACTAGTTCAGCATCTTCTATTCGATCTCCAATGGCTGTTAATTGGTCTTTGATATGTGAGATCCTTGTAAAGAAGTTGGTTATCGTCTTTGATTTGTTCATCGTCACATTTTTGAGTTGATGTCATAGGGTAAGCTTCTGAATGGTGTTATTTATTTCATAGAGTCTGGTTAGGGAATCAAACATATATTTTGTAGTCTTTAGTTATGATACATTGGGTATCAGGTGATCCTTGATTGAGTATGTCAAGATTCTCTTGGCCTTGACCTCATTCTTCTTGAACTTTTTCTTTCCTTATTAATCTTCGGGTTCTAGAAGCATCTTCTTGACAAGATACAATAATTCATTCACTTCTAGAATGATTTTTATTATATTCTTCCAGGATCTACAACTATCTACTCCATCCAATCTATCCTCAACTCTCATATTGGTTGACATTTTTCTCGGTAGAAACCCCAGCACTGAAAAACCTCATTTTTTTAAACTTCACCAAACTGCACGTTGAGGGTTTTAGGGGGTGTGCTAGGTTAGGGCACATTTCTATGTGAAGGAATTGTTCCCAAATTCCTTGGGATAGTTCTCAATGATCTTGACAAAGTATTATAGCTGCAAGGTGTTGTTGTATTGATCTTCCTTCCAGTGGTTAAATTGTTCTGAAGGTAAATATCTCTGATTCCATGTTGTATTTTCCTTATTTACAGAGAATTGGTGTTACTAGTGTTCTTTTACTTCGTTACCATTAACATATATATCATGTATTGAGAAGTAGCAACATAAAAAAGAGATAGAAAATAACACAAGATATTTATCCTAGGAAAACCCCAAATGGGGGAAAAACCCAACAACCTTTCTTAGATAGATTTTGTTCACAATGGAAGTCCAATCAGATAAACCCTAGCATAATTCCTAGCTTAACCAGAAATACCATCCTAGCTACAGCAGCAGCACCATACAAGGGTAGCGTACCTCCTCAAGGAGTAGTTCACAAGAGAGAGATACCAAAAGATTGATCAATGATAAACTATGGAGTTGGAGCTACTTTGGCAGCTCCTCCAAAATTGTGCCTTGCTTCTGTGTAGCTGAGAGAGTGTAAGTGAGTGAACAAATGAGCTAAGTTGCCTCCTTATTTATAGTCTTCCTTTCCTTCTAGCCGGGCTGACTTCTCTTCTGGGAAGGTGTCTTTTCATTATGCTTTATTCTTCTAAGCTGAATTCTCTTATAGGGTATTTCAACATCTGTCCACTGCATCTCTTACTTATGGAATATTCTCCGGATATAAGAAAGGTCATATAGGAGGGAAATATCCTCCCGCAGTTACCAAAACACCAACAATCCTAACCTCTTTGGTTCTAGATAACGTCTTTCCACTTGTCCCAATTTAGCAAGCCACCTCCACAACCCATCTATCATTTTGCAACTTCCCCGCTTGAGACTTTCAATGACACCTCCACTAGGAATCACCATTTGTGCTGCCAACAAGCATGTCTTTGTCTTCTTCATTTAGCAGGAAGAGTGTACCAAATAGTCACCGCCAATGATATTGGAATACATTGTATTTTATTTTTTCTTTGTGCATAAGTATCTCTTGACCAATCAAACTTTCTTCAATGTGCATTCCAACTCCTCAAGTCTTTTTGTAGTAAGTTGAAATTATTATATCCCCATGGCCTTCATAAAAAAATTCACGATCATTGTTTGGTGTCAATATTCAACTCCTACCTCTTCCACATTCGTCTCCAAATTTGGTTGAGTAAGTCCCTCCATGCATTATCTTGGATCAACTCTTGAAGTTTCTACGATGGATAAGTTTACTTCCCAATCCTTCACATCATCCATAACCTATTGTTGATCATTATTCACTTGGTGATGTTCCCCCTGCTTCATGGCAAGTGAATATTCCAATTGTCTATTACACTCACGTTCATGGTTCTTCAGGTTCCTCAATCAACCAATCTCTTTACCAAAGTCTTTGTCATCGTAGCTTATTTCTCTTATTTACCCAAACTGCTTAGATATGCTACAACGGGGAGGACTTGTCACTACCATGTCACATTGCAAGGATTTTTTGTGCTTCCACTAACTCCTTCAACCAACCTGATCACAAAAATCCTAGGCATCCTTGTGAGATTCCTCTTCATCATTAGATGTGCACTTGGTGATTTGACCTCATCCAAGAATACTGAGTGACTTTTATGGATGATTGGAGATGCTTTGGAAAGTCTGAGGAATTCCTAGCACAAGATCATTGCATAATCTTCCAATGGAGCTTCTAATAGATCCATGTTTCCAAACCACTCCCCAACTCTTAATTGTGCTTAACGAACAATCCTTGTCACCTACATCACTGGTGACTTCAACGCTTTACATGTTCTAGTGCAGTTCTTAGGCTTGTAATGAAGTGATTTTGTAGCGTGTTCAATCACAAAACTATCATTTTCCCGAGTGTCAACCAAGGATGTCATCTTCAACCCACTCATTATTGTGTCCACAATGAAAAGTTCTTCAACTGCTTCACTTTGTGAAAATTTTCCTTGACCTCTTGTCTTGAACTCCTTCATGTGTTCCACCAACACTTCCATGACTTTGTTCATCTCTTCTATCAGTTTTTGCACTTGAAAATTATATACCAAGGCTCTTGGCTCTTCCAATGTTGGTGTGAGTTGAGCCTCCTCCTCAACCAACAAATGAAACCTTCATTGCATTGGACAGTTCCTCATAAAGTGATTTTGCAAATATAAGTAACACTCAATCATCCTGCCTTTTCTCACAAGTGGTCTAGGATGATTCTTTGTTATTACAATACCTTAATTTTTTAATCTCTCCTCTCTAAGTGCTCCAAATGCAATCAACATCAAATTCTTGATCCCCCTCATCAATACCTTCAATATGTTGATATTATACTCCATCTATGCATCAAATTCATCCATACTCTTCAAAGCCTCTTGGAGTTTCTTGAATCATTGAGCTACACTATCCCTATTGAATTTCCAAGCTTCATCACTTGCACCATCCATTTCACTGCATGACCCATGTCACCTATCCTTCTCAATATTTTTGCGCAACTCTCCCACATTGTCCCAAGTTTGTAATGAGTCGTGCATTCATCTACACATACAAGTGCTTAGTTAACCCTCGTGAACTTCACCCTTGGTTTGTGTATTCACATAAGACTGTGCTCAAACCACCTGTGACGAAACAACCCACCTTGTTGAACCATTCACCAAGGTCTACACCAAACTGGCTCTGCGATCGTGTTATGCGATGAGTTTAGGGATGAGTCTTTTGGTCACCCACACTGAAACGACTCATTTCACCTCTCTATGGACCTGGTGCACCCAAACAGGCCCACGTGCCCATCCACTATCGTGTCTCTTGAACCAATGCTCCCCATCCTTGGGATCACACCCCTGGCCTTGTGTGTTCTCTCATGTCAAATTTTGTGAATCCTTGTGGTTGTATTGATGGGGTCATCCAACCTCCTCAATGTGCCCATATTATCAAGGGAAAATGGGTCTAATCCTTGGGCATTCTCCCAAGTTTCCTTGCCCTTGCCAAAATTCAACCCAAGTCTATATCAATCATTCTAAGGAAAGCAAGGTGTGTGCCCCCTTAGTGCCACACATCATCATTGTGCACCCAAGGTGCCCCATCTCACACCCACACATCTTCATTTTCCTAACCTATCACATGCCCCTTGGATTTGTCTTGTCTGACTTGTCCCCAAGTCTACCCAAAGAGTGTGTGAACTTAGTGGGTGTCATGGGAGACCTTACATCCTCACCCACTCCAAGTTTTTGTTTTCCCAAACAACATCCATCGATCTCTATGATGTCTCTTTCCTATCTCTATATCTCGTCACCACTCAATGTGTGTTTCCTCCTCAATTGTTGTCATCAAGGAAAACTGTCCTCAGGAATTTCTTCAAAGTGTCCCCAAGTGATAGATGTGCTTCACCCGTGATGGTTTTAATTATTCTACTTTGTTGTTTGTGTGTCATGTACATTGGATCTTATCAAATATCGAACTATTTGGGTGACAGCCCAATTGTCATGTTTGTCACTAGAGAATACATGTCTCCACATCCAACAAACACTTTTATGTCTTCCTCATCATCATCTTGTCCAACCCCTATTGGTCTTTTTGATTCGCCCACTACAATCTCAACATGTTCGTCTCACTTAGACAAACCTCTTTGGTTCAGGAAAAGGTCCTACCCATTTTCCCAATTTTTCAAGTCACTTACACAACCCATTTTTCATTTCGCAACTTCCCTGCTTGAGTCATTTGATGACACGTCCACTAGGGATCACCATTCATGCTTCCTTCTCCTTGTAGCACATCTTTGTCTTCTTCATTTAGCAAGAAGAGTGTACATAATAGTCACCACCAAGGCTATTGGAATACATCATGTGTGATTCGTGCTCTATGCGTAAGTATCGCATGACCAATCAAACTTCCTTCGATGTGCATCCAAAATCCTCAAGTAGTTCTATAGTAATTTTGAAGTCATATATCCCCATGACTTTCCTACAAAAGTTCACAATCATTGTTGGTTTTTGGTCTTCAAATCCTATATCTTCCAAATTTGTCTCCAAATTTGGTTGAGCAAGTGCCTCCATGCACTCTCTTGGCTCAACTCTTGAATTTTTTGCAGTGGGTAAGTCTATTTCCCAATACTCCACACCATTGATGACCTAATATTGATAATTATTCACTTGGTGATGTCCCCCCTACTCCATGGAAATTGAAGAGTCCAAATATCTCTTACACTCATGTTCATGGTTCTATGGGTTCCTCAATCGACCAACATTCTCCATGGTTATCTTCACCGAAGTCTTCGTCGTCGTCGTATGTTGATCTTATTTCCTCAAACTACTTAGACATTTTGCGGTGGGGATAAATTCCTACTACTATGTCACATTTCAAGTCTTTCTTGTGCATCCACTGACTCCTTCTACCAACCTAATCATATAAATCCTAGGTGTCCTCCTGATCTTCCTCTTTGTCGTTAGGGGTGTGATTATTCTTTTGGCCTTGTCCAATAATACTAAGTGACTTTTGTGAATGGGTGGAGCTACTTTGGAAAGTATGAGTAATTCTAGGCCCAATATCATTGCATGATCTTCCAATGGAGCTACCAACATATCCATGTTTCCAAATTACCAATCCCCAACTCTCAATTGCGTTGAAAAAAAAATCCTTGTCAATGGCATCACTACTGACTTCAACACTTTGCATGTTCCAGTCAAGTTCTCAGGTTTGAAATGAAGTGATTTCATGGCTTGTTCACTCACAAAATTGTGGGTTTCCTTAGTGTAAACCAAGGCTTCCATTTTCAACCCACTTATTGTTGTATCCACAAAGCAGATTCCTTCAACTTCTTCACTTTGTGAAAATTGTCCTTGACTTCTTATATTGAACACATGAATGCATTCCACTAACGTTTCCATGACTTCAATCATCTCTTCCATCGATTTCTATAGTTTAATCGTCTCTTCCAAAGATATTGGATCTTCCACTATTGGTGTGATTCGAGCCTCCTCCTCAACCAATAGAGCCAACCTTCCTTGCATTGGACAGTTCCTCATAAAGTGATTTTTCAAACAGAGGTAACACTCAATCAACCTGCCTTTCCTCACAATGGTATGGGTTGATTCCTTGTTTCCTCACTACCTTCATATTTGATTCTCTCCCCCTTAGGTGCTCCCAACATATTGGGCATCAAAGTCTCAGTCCCCCTCCTCAATTCCTTCAATCTGTTGATCTTGGACTCCATCTGTGTGTTGAATTCATCCATCCTCTCCTAAATCCTCTTAGATTTTCTCGAATCATTGAGCTATGTTGTCCCTTTTTACCTTCCAAGATTTTTCACTTGCACCATCCATTTCATTGTTTGACCCACATCACCTAGCCTTCTTAATATTTTTGTGCAACTCTCCCACACTTCCATATGTTTGCAATGAGTTCTACAGTCATCTACACATCTAGGCGCTCACTTCACCCTCATGAAATTTTCCCCTAGTATTTGTATGCACATAGGAATGTTCTCAAACCACCTGTGATGGAACAAACCGCCTTGTCAACCTATTCACTAAGGTATGCACCCAACACCCTCTATTGTTGGCTTATGCGATGAATCCCGCGGTCAACCACCCTATCCAGGTACTGTGTTCCACCACGAACTCTGCTCTTGTCCTATACAAGGGGTGCACCTAGGACAACCTTCCATTGCTTCTATAAAATGATACCTATGCCATATCCTAATGCAAAGATTCTATGATGAACTAATTCATCCAACTGAACTGTTCACCAAGTCCATAACATTCCTACTGAATTGTCTTCGCAACAAACTATGAAACCAATTGCAATACACTCTTACTCTAGTGAAAATATTGTATACTTAGACAATCGTTAATACTTTAACACATATTCATATATAAGAATACATCCATGAACTTAATAAACCAATAGAACACCTATTGAACAAAAAAAAGGCATACATAGAAATAGTTTGGGCAGCACAAATTGTGCCTAACACCCAGCAAAGTCTTTTTTATTGTGAAATGGTTGCAACATGAGAACTATTGGATCAGTTTACAACTTGGCTTCAGTCACACAACTCGCCTCACCTCACCAATACACTCATACAAATATTCATCACACCAAGACTCTCTATCGCAGTTGTTTTCGCAACCTCCTACAGTGCACCTTAGATGTTCCCTCAACCATAAACTTGTTGTCCCTTCATTTCCACAAATTTTCACTAATCTAACATAGATTTTAGTTCTTCCTCACACATGCCTCCAACGGACCTCTGTTTCAATACTTCCCCAAAATATCATAGAGCATTCCACCCTTGGATACTTGTCTTCCATCTTGGCATTTCTACCTCAATTCTACCTTGCCTCAGACTTTGCCTCAAACTTTACCTCTCCAAATCTCTTACCAAATATTCTCTTCTTGGTTGTGTGCCCCTATGATATTATAGGGACTCCAATGGTCACCAATGTAAAATGTCACGTATTTTGGATGTTTCACGCCCCTTTTTGAACCCACACTCAAACGACTCATCATGCCCCTCCATGCACCTAGTGCGCCCAAACAAGTTCATGCACCCATCAACCATCATGTTTGAAGTATCCCCAATAGAGATAGGCTAGGATATTGGGTTTGTTGTCAATTTCTATTGTTTTTGGTTATATGTCTTTTCAAAATACTTTGCATTACCTTTTTTTTTATGATATAAACTCATTTACAATTTTTGACAAACACTTTGCATGTATTGCACTTATAGACATTTCGTCAAACATATAGGATGCAAATTAAATACACCAGTAATAGAAGAGACAATCTATGGAAATTTATTATGCATGGAATCTGATACAAACAACATGGTAACTAATGGTTGTTGTAGAAGCTACAATACACCAGTAAGAAAAAATCAAAACCTAAAACCTGGAAATGATGCCATTGTATCATCAGAGCTACTACCAACTTCTTGAAGACTCTCCAAACAACGTGTTGCATGGATCTGACCCAAAAAGGGCATGTTGCAACCACCAAACCCCTTTTCATAGGTCCTTGCACGACAAATCTAGGCAATGAGAGGGGTCTCACAGGACCCTCATGTTCAACCAACAAGGATGTCTCTGAAACCCTCCTGGTAGAAACTTAAGTTTACAAATTTCCTTGTGGGATGAGGATGGGATACAAGAGGGGCCTCGCAAGACCCTCTTGTTCAACTAGAAGGGATGTATCCTATCACTCTTTCTTGAAACTCTCATGGTACCTTCAAAATATGAGATCGGCCTCCTCCGGAAAGCTTCATAAATATTTTGTGCACGATGATATACCTCCAAGTGAAAACATACCCCAAACTGAAACTCCAATGGAAATCCTCAATGGATTCCCCTCTTGTCTAGATAGGGTGGATATTGCACCATTGAAACTAAACTGCAATGGTGGAAGGGTTTTGTTAAACCCAAACGAAACAATGGCTCCAAGAGAACTCCAGAATGAGAGATCAAATCATAATGCAAAGTGAAGCTCTAGCCCTCATTTTATCTGTCTTCCATGCCTTCTACAAATTCCCCCTTTTGACTAAATTAAATATGACCCTTATTCCACTTTTACTTTAAATTTAAGATTAAAAGTCACTTTAATAATGTATAAGTAACTTATTAATCTAGAGTTACTATATTTCCTTAATGTCACTTTAAAAACATAACATCTCCTAACTAAGTGACATTAAATGACCCCTTTTGACTCCCTTGTTCTTCACTAACAAGCCACGAAAGTCATTTCCACTACATAATAGGGGAACCCAAAAATGGGGACATGAAAAATCCTCCCTTCCCAAATATTCTTGTCCTCAAGCAATTCCATCACACTCATAGGAACAAAAAGTTGAACCCAACTAAAAATAATGATGATCTTTGGGTCCAAAACCATTCTGAAAGATGTGGAGCACCTACCACCCACAATACTATCCTACAATGTGCTAACACCATGGGTCCCATGAAGGCCACCTATCAAGAGAGCAACTAGATACTATGAAGACTAAGTATACTCTTCATAGAATGTCCCACCTCAGAAATCGTTCCACGTTTCCATGTGATTAAGATTCTAAAAGTAACAACTCGCTCTCCCATATGTACTAGCTACCAAACTGTCAAACCATAAAATCCCAAGGTCCCATTATATCACCAGAAAGGACTCATCATGATGTCATTATGCCACTATGGTCATAGATATCATACCCTCCTACCTAGACTACATCCTCCATTCCTGCAACCCCAAGATGTAATGCCTCAAGGAATTGTCCCCACTATCGAGGATTATATCTTGCCAGTAGATCTCAGTGGAATCACCCAAACCAAATCAAAAATCAGACATCTAGGAGAATTCTATGTGGCCACAAACTAATAGGGTGTCCAGGTTAAGTCGTGTCCTACAAATCCATTTCCATACTCGATCTCAAATTTCAGAAAAGGAAATTTTTCTCGATCACTGGAAATCATTTTGGGATGCTCATGGACTCTAGAAATATCTCTACTAGATAGGTTTGTCACATGCACTTCCCCATACTTAGAATATATCACCAAAAAGCACAAAAAATTATCAATCACCACAGACATACTATATGTCCATTGTACCCTCAATAAAACTATGATGTAGTTCATCCACATGTTCTCCCACTCTCACCTAGAAATGGCCAAACACTGCATCCATCATGTCGAATGAGTGTGCCCCGACCTACTCTGCTAACAATTCCTATACTCCCCTACCTCATCCGCGAGGCCTCTCCATGCGAACCTCTCTTGGATATACTTGGAGGATTTCAAATGCTCTCTATTCCTAGCACTAATATTCAAGGTGTTGATACAATAATCTATCTGACTTCCCATGATAATACAAGTGATCATAAGTTGCACAAATTCAATTAAATCCTCAGAAAACCACTCCCCAAAGAAACCAACCCTAAGTATCCCAAGAATAAACTATGGAAAGAGAAAATTCTTCATATGTTTGGTATCGACTATCGATCTGTCAAACACTACAGTCCCAGGGTCCCAAGCAAATCTCCTCGAGGAACCATCATGTTAATTTTTCACTGCTTTGATCATAATTGTTTGACCCTCATGTCTAGACTGTATCCCACTCCTGGAAACCCAAGCCGTCATTCCTAGAAGACCCAAATCCACTACTATGGATCATATCATGCAGATGCAGTTCGGGGGAATCAAAGTCTACAAGTCCATTGGCATGCCCGATCATGGGTACTGATAATGAAAATCTATCCTTCCATATAACATGCACCCATTCATATTCTCTTGAAGTGTCCCAAAAGTGACATGTACCAACCATATGAGTTTCTGGAATCCACATCTGAACTAGGAATCCACTATGGCTCATACCAGTCGACTCCAACTATGCTACATTGATCAACTTTGTGCCTGCTAATCTGTACAGCTCCATCCAAAATGTCTTGAGAACTACGATGTCCCAATCATGGTCATTGTACTCAGGAACCCAATGGATTCTAAACGCCTCCCTAAAGAACCGTTCTACTACCTCTGGCACCTCATTCTCTAATGAAGTCTAAAAAATGTAGTTCCTTCCATGCACCTCTGGTAGACTTGTGTTGAAATATTTTGACACACTGTCCCACCTCTATCCTGAGACAAGTGTAGATTTCCATAATCCTGCTGGACAAGTATGCTCTGACTTGTTCTGTTGACAATTTATGCACTCCATCACATGTCTCCATACATCATCCTCAAGGCCCTTCCATGAGACACACTCTCTGATATGTTGGTAAGTCTTAAAGTACCCAATATGTCCTTCCACGGGTGAATCATATATAAACCTCATGTTCTCTTCCCTAAGTGTGGACTCAAGTACTAATTATATGCTAGCTCCATAGTATATTATATCATCCACTACTTTGTACCTATCATCCTAAATATGGCCATCCATCAACTCACAAGAAAACTGATCCTTGGAATATTGCACAAGAAGGTGGGACTTCCAATCAGCTGAAATCCTCATGAACCAATCCACTATATCAAGGATCTCCTCCTAATGTGTCTATGCATTTTTCATACTGATCACATGGACACAATGTAAAACATACATCATGTCAATATCCCTATCTCTGTCCGGAGGATAATTTGATCGAAAATCAATCTCAAGAGAGTACTTTGTCCCATGCCTGAATATGCTCTCCATCGTGCCCCATGTCTCACCTAATTGTCTCCAAATATCCTCCCATTTTCTATTGTATATGAGGAGATCATCAATGAACACCAACATAATCCCCTGTAGCTATGGTGTGAATATGGGGTTCATGCGAGACTAAAAGGTGGAAATTATGTTGGTCAACCCCAATGGCCTAACCAAGAACTCGTGTTGCCCATAATGAAACTCGGAAGTAGTCTGGTGATGTCCCACTCGAAGATCAATATCCGAGGAATATACCTCTCCATGAAGCTCTTCCATCCACTCATCGATCATGGGTGAACCAAAATCAATGATATGTCTGAGAACTCTATCAGAAGGTCTCCCTGGAAGAAACACCCCACAAATCCACTATACACTATTGTGTTCCAATGAATACCCCTACATACCATCGGCTATCACTAAATCGTCATGTATCATCCTATATCGTGTATCCATCATCCTGTTGATGTCACCTAAACCTGTTTTCGTGTCTATCATATACCTATCCATACAATCCATGGATACATATGCTTCCTTGTGGGATGGTCCCCAAGGAATGTGCTCAACTATCACCTTCATAGATAATCCTTGAGCCTTTAGTGGCTCATGATTCCCACAATGAAAAACAGGGGCATGGTCAAAATCCTTTTCTTGATACCTCTCCTTAAGAACCTGCAACTCTGAATGGTCCTCGTGCGAGATCATCACGAGAGGTTCCTCCATCAAACCATAAGTACCACTAACATCCTCACGTGTCCTGACTGTCGTCTAAGAATGAAATGATGATGAATGTGCCAATCTCAACTTTCTAATAGGCTCATGTGTAGGCTCCCCAACTTCCTCTTCATCATCCCTCATGCATGACTCCCTATAAGTTAGATCAACATCCAAGGGAAAATCATCCAACACCAAATATTCATCATATTTCGGTGCTAATACACCCTCATCATGCACATCCAAAAAATCAACCTGAGGTCTTGTCAAACCTTCTTCATGAGGTGAGGTATTTGCTTCACCAAGTACCTCATATTTGAATCCCTTTTTTTTTCTTCTTCTTCCCAAGTAAAGGCTTCAACAACTCATGATGTTCTAACAATTTTGTTAGATTTTTTTGATAGTCTATTAGACACTTTTGATGGCCCTAACAAGCTTGTAATAATTTTGTCCTGATTTCTTGATTTCTCTCCATATTGTAAAATCCCCTCAAGCTAGCAAGACATCTAGCTCTGATACCACTAAAATATCCCCAATAGAGATAAGATAGGATATTGGGTTTGTTGTCAAATTGTATTGTTTTTGGTTATATGTCTTTGCCAGATACTTTGCATTACCTTTGTTTTTATGATATAAACTCATTGACAATTTTTGACAAACACTTTGCATGTATTGCACTTATAGGATTTTTTTCAAACATATAGCATGTGAATTAAATACTCTAGAAATACAAGAGACAATCTGTGACATTTTATTATGCATGGAATCTGATACAAACAACAAGGTAACTAATGGTTGTTGTACTAGCTACAATACACCAGTAAACAAAACTAAAAACCCAAAACTTGGAAATGATGTTAATGTCTCATCAGAGATACTGCCAAATTCTCGAAGACTCTCCCAACAACTCACTACATGGATTTGACCCAAAAAGCGCATGTTGGAACCACAAAACCCCTTTTCATAGGTCCTCGTGGGACAAAGATGGGAAACAAGCGGGACCTCATGGGACCATCATGTTCAACTGGTGAGGATGTCTCTAAAAACATCCTAGTAGAAATTTCATTTTGTAGAGTTCCTCAAGGGACGAGGATAGGTGACAAGAAAGGCCTTGTAGGAGCCTCATGTTTAACTAGCAGGGATGACTCTTGTCAATCTTTCCTAAAACCCTCCTGGTACTTGCAATATATAATATCATCCTCCTCCAAAAAGCTTCACAAATATTTTGTGCATGTTGATATACCTCCAAGTGAAAACAAACCCCAAATTGAAGCTCCAATGGAAATCCTTGATGGATTCCCCTCTTGTATATCTAGGGTGGATATTGCACCATCAAAACTAAACTGCAATGGTGGAAGGGTTTTGCTAGATCCTAACAAAATAATGGCTCTAATAGCACTCCAAAATGAGAGATCAAATAATAATGAAAAGTGAACATCTACCCCTCATTTTATCCTTCTTTGATCCAGGTGGATATCGGTCGCCACCCACCTATTCCACTGGCTCGAAAAATAGTTTTCCACCTTGGCAGTTTTTCGACAGTTGTTCGGGTTCCAAACTTTTGGGGTCGTTTTGATGCCCCAAACGACGTTTTTTGGGGATTTGGGGCCCAAATGAAGACCGAAGGGATTGACTTGGGCCAATCAAAAATTGTTCTTCTCGGTTATACCTTTCCAACGGGCTATCGTGCGCCTAAAACGGAGATTGTATGCAAAAGTTACGACCTCGGGAAGTTGATGTACTAGCTTACCCAAACAGGGCCCACATGACTTTTGGCACTTCATCTCCTAGGGTTAGGTTTTTGGATGTCTAGGGTTTTTGACATTCCTGTTTATTGTAAAAGGCCTTGAGATCCTCATTGTAACCATCTTCTTGTGAATGAGCGCAGTCGTCACATCTCTTCTCAGAGATACGCCGCCACCATTCCAACAAGCTTGTTTTTCGCTGCATTTTACAGTTTCAGCTTATTTATTTATTGAATAGAAAACCAGTTTTATTGTATCTATGTTATTTTGTGTTAAGCATCTTTTAATAATATGTATTCATTTCATTTTTCTCATAAAAATTGGATCAGTGGTATCAGAGTGGTTTTCTCCTTGTCATCTTAATGCATGTCCCCAACGAGGTCAGGGTACAAAGAATTGGGTCTCAAGCTTGTTTATATTGAGGACAAAATCTCTCGCACGCCCAAGAAACCTCTCATGGCAGGAGAAAATAAATATGACGAGACAGGAGATCTTTTCAAAATGTTGCTTAAGGAATCCCTCATGCAACAAAGGAACGAGATGATGGATAGTTTCGCGCAAATCCTTCGGCGGATACCAACAGGTGATGCATCTTCCTCGAGAGGAGGCGTTGCCCCCTTCAAGGTAAAAATCAACTTCGATATTCCTATATTTGAAGTTCATATAGACACAGATGTTGTAGACAAGTGGTTGAATCTACTAGAATGGTATTTTTTTGTCCATAACATTTCGAATAGAGAAAATATTACTTTTGTGCTCCCCAAAGTCGTTCCCCATGTCAAATATTGGTGGGAAACTTTCTGTGAGCAAAAGGAAATAGAGGAACCCTCATTATTTGCAGTCACGACCACCTGGGAATCCTTCAAGGATGTTATTAAGAAACAATACTACCCTTTCAGAAGTTATGATGACTTGTATACCAAATGGACCACACTACGACAAGAAAGAGACCAAGCAGTGCCAGATTTCACAAATATCTTCCATATATTGCACACCAATATGGGTATCAAAGATTAAGAGCGACATCTGGTGCTCAAGTATTGTGGTGCTCTACATAGATACATCCAGACTGAAATGGAATTTCTAGACATCTCATCCTTAGGTGCGGCCTACCGATATGTCATCAAAATCGAGCAGAAGCTCAAACAAAATACGCGACAATTTGGGCCTGGGAACCCCTCACAGCAAAAGCCAGGAAAGGGATGCCCCAACCCACAGAACAAAGGACAGAGAAAATATGGACAATATCAGGAAAACCATTCCAAGCTGCAAGCAAAGAAGGACATCGAAAAGACAAACAAAGATACTAGGAAGTGGTGTGACTTCCATAAGATCCCTTGGCATAACATTGTTGACTGCCACTCAAAGAAGTCACTGGTGGTCGAAGTGAAAGCCTATGAATCAGATGCAGGTTCTGACTCTGAGTCAGAAATAGAAAGCGGAAGATGGATCATTGACACAGAACCCAATTCCACCATTGCTACCACCAACCTCCAGCCTGGTGAACCAGACGAGCCAAAAGAAGGAGAGTTCCTCTTCCATTCATAGATGTGGGTAAAATCCACCCCGCTGCACTTCATCGTTGATAGTGATAGCTAGAAGAACCTCATCTTAGCAGAGGTCGTCAAACGACTCACCCTACCGACAACGTCGCACCCACAACCATACACCATTGGATGGCTCCACCAAGGAAGCGATCTCCACATCATCCAACAATGTCGATTGTTGTACGACATCAATCCCTTCAAAGATGAGGTATTTTGTGATGTTTCTCCTCTCGAAGTTTGTAATGTTCTTTTGGGCCAACATTATTTATGAAAACGTCATGTTGTATAAGAGTCTAGGCCTCGTAGTGTTATTATTACTTTTAATAGGAAATTGTACAGGATACCCGAGGTAGTCCCTCCTAGTGTTATTTCCTTGATCTCTTCCAAGCAATGCAAGAAGATCATCTCTCAGACCAGGAAATTTTTCTTCTTTGCGAATCGCTCTCAGAGTGAGTGAAATATTGCAGCCACATCTAGTGCCTTTGTGTCCGATCTCTCCACACAACAGAAGCAAGTGGATAAGGTCATGGAAGAATACTCAGATATATTCTCCTCTTCTATCGAGGTACCTCTACACTGCCAGGTCAAGCATGGCATCGATCTGGCCCCAGGCGCACCACTACCCATTGGGCCAGACTACTGTCGCTCTCTATTAGAAAACGAGGAGATCAAGAGGAAATTCTAGGAATTACACCACAAGGGGCATATTTGTCCCAACTCATCACCTTGTGTGAGCCCACTCGTGGTGGTCCAGAAGAAAGATAGGTCCTGGCAACTCTGCATTGATTATCGGGCCCTGAATAAAATCACAGTCTGAAATCAATACCTGATTCCCCGAATCGACAACCTCCTTGATCAGCTCACGGGGGCCAAATACTTCAGTAAGATTGATCTGAAGTCTAGCTACCACCAGGTCCCAATAGAACAAATAGATGTATGGAAGACTTCCTTCAAGTCAAAATAAGGTCTTTTTGAATGGTTGGTCATGCCCTTTGGTTTGACAAATGCTCCAGCAACTTTTATGAGGATGATGGATGATATCCTATGACCTTTCACCAATAATTTTCTAGTGGTGTATCTGGATGAAATCCTCATCTACAACAAGACCTGGGAGGAACACTTGCATCATATTCAGCAAGTTCTACACACCCTACGACAACACAAACTATATGAAAACTTGGAAAAATTCTCCTTCGAGATGGACAAGGTACATTACTTAGGATACATCATTTATCAACATGGTGTGCATGTGGATCCAACCAAGATCCAGGTCATTCGTGACTGGCCAGCCCCAACCACACTCACTGAACTTCTTAGCTTCCTAGGCCTCACCAATTTCTATCGCAGGTTTGTGCTGGGATTCTCTCATATCACATGGGCCCTCAGCCAAGTAACCAGGGGTGGAGGTAAGGAAAAAATTGTGTGCGGCCTGTCCCAACAACAAGCCTTCGATGACTTGAAGAAGCGTTTCTGCTCATCCCCAATACTTTCATTACCGGACCTGCAACATCCCTTTTAGATCGAGACAAATGCTTCAGACTATGTTGTGGGCGTCATTCTCACTCAACACGACCACCCCATGGCATATCATAGTGAGACACTATCAGATGTTGTTCGTAAGTACCCTACTTATGACAAATAAATGTCCTCCATTGTGAAAGCCTACTACCAGTGGAGACATTATATTCTTGGGAAGGAGATAGTCATCCACACTGATCACAATCCACTATAGTTCATGCAGACCCAAGGCAAATTGCAGAATGACCGCCATCAGAAGTGGTCAACATACTTACAACAACTCCACCTCAACATCAAGTATAAATCAGGAAGTACCAACCGAGTTGTTGACTGCCTCAATCGACCTCTAGTCACAACACTCACCATGGTGCTAGACTCTTCTGGCCATGAGACCTCTGGATGGCCCCACCTCTATGCGACAAACCCTGACTTCTCCACCACCTACCAAATGTTGGGCACCAACTCAGTGGTCACTAATTTCCATCTTTAGGATGGGTTGTTGTGTCGTCTGTGTCATATCTACATTCCATCAAGCGAGCGCATGAAGATGATTTACTAAGTTCACTACAATCGGGTGGCAAGACACTTTGGCGTCGAAAAGACAGTGACAGTGTTGCAGAAACATTTCTACTGGCCGAAACTTAGGCAAGATGTCGACAAGTATATCATATCTTACACCTTCTACGTTATTGCCAAACTGACCACTAAGAGACATGGCATGTACACCCCTCTGCCTACTCCTGATAGGCCGTGGGAATTCATCTCAATGGACTACATGTTGGGCCTCCTATCCACCAAGAGGGGAAATGACTATGTTTTGTGGTTGTTGATCACTTTTCCAAGATGGCGATTATAATTGCCTGCAAGAAGAACATCACAACAGAAGCCACTTATAAGCTCTTCTTTGAACGAGTATGGGTACATTTTTGGATCCCACAAACCATTATCTCAGACCATGATAGTCGGTTCCTCATCTCATTATGGTCGAGCCTCTAGTCATTGTTGGATACCAAGCTCACCAAATCCACTCCCTTCCACCCCCAAAAAGATGGCCAAACTGAGGTCGTCAATTGAATCGTCGTACATATCCTACACATGTACAATTCAAAACACCCCCGCACATGGGATGAGAGTCTTCCCTATGTCCAGCAAAGCTACAACCGAGCCCTGCATAGCTCAACTGGCCACAGTCCCTTTCAGGTGGGGTTGGGATTCCAACCATTGGGCCCCATGGATGTTGCACTTACCCTAGCAACCACCTCAGCCGACTCATCCCCTGCTCCACCAGAAGCTGAAAAAGGCATTCAGTTCATTGAGAAGATCCAACACATCCACCAACAGGTTCAGGATATTCTACAAAAGTCTAATTCCAAGTACAAACAATGCCATGATCAACATCGGGTGCCACATAAGTTTCAAGTAGGTGACAAAGTTTGGTTGCATTTGCATAAATCATGCCTTATAGGGCCTCATCAAAAGATTCTCCCACTCCATTATGGGTCGTACACTATCACCAAGGTTGTGGATGAAAATTCTTTTGAGCTCAACATTCCCCCCTTCCTTGGTCTGCATCCAGTCTTCAATGTGGCTCTCCTTAGGCCATATTTCCCACCATTATTGGACACCTCAAATATAGTAGAGTAGTTGACACCAACAAATCTCAACCTTGACTTCATGAAATAGGAATCTAGTGATAAGATTGTGGACACACAGATCAAGGGCACTCGATAGCAAAGGATCCATCTTTATCGAGTCGTCAAAGCAGGGCAACTCCTGCACCAAGGTAAGTGGCTCACCTGGGGCCAAATTCAACATAAATTTTCTCATCTGATGGGGGAACTCAACGCAATGGAGACCATTGCTTCTTAAGGAGGGAGGATTGATCCAAGTGGATATTGGTATCCACCCACCTATTCCACTGCCTCGAAAAACAGTTTTCCACCTTGGCAGTTTTTCGGGTTCCAAACTTTAGGGGCCATTTTGAGGACCCAAACGACGTTTTTTGGGGATTTGGGGCCCAAATGATTTTTATATGCTCTAACCTGGGCCATTCAAAAAAATTTCTTCTCGGTTAGACCTTTCCAACAGGCTATCGTTCACCTAAAAAGGAGATCGTATGAAAAAGTTACGACCCCAGGAAGTTGATGTGCTAGCTTACCCAAACGGGGCCCACGTGACTTTTGGCGCTTCATCTCCTAAGGTTAGGTTTTTGGATGTCTAGGGTTTTTGACATTCATGTTTATTGTAATATTCCTTGAGAGCCTCATTGTAAGCATCTTCTTGCAAATGAGCGCAACCATCACATCTCTTCTTAGAGATAAGCCGCCACCATTCCAGCAAGCTTGTTTTCCACTGCATTTTATAGTTTCAGCTTATTTCCATTGAATAGAAAACCAGTTTTATTGTATCTATGTTATTTTGTGTTAAGCATATTTTAATAATCTGTATTCATTTCATTTTGCTCCTAAAATATGGATCAGTGGTATCAGATCATTCTGCTCCTTGTCGTCTTAATGCATGTCCCCAATGATGTCAGGGTACAAAGAATTGGGTCTTGAGCTTGTTTATCTTGAGGAAAAAAGCTCTCGCATGCCCAAGCGACCTCTCGTGGCAGGAGAAAAGGAAGATGACAGGACAGGAGATCCTTTAAACAAAAATCTTGAGGAATCCCTCATACAACAGAGGAATGAGATGATGGATAGTTTCACGCAAATCATTCGGCGGCTACCAACAGGCTCGAGTGGAGGCGTCGTCCCCTTCAAGATACAAATCAACTTCAATATTCCTATATTTGAAGGTCAGATAGATGCAGATGTTGTAGAAAAGTGGTTGAATCTACTAGAAGGGTATTTTTCTGTCCATAACATTTCGAATAGAGAAAATATTACTTTTGCGCTCCTCAAAGTTGTTCCCCGTGTCAAAGATTGGTGGGAAACTTTTTGTGAGAAAAAGGAAACAAAGGAAACCTCATTATTTATAGTCACAACCACCTGGGAATACTTCAGGGATTCTATTAAGGAACAATATGACCCTTTCAAAATTTATGACGACTTGTATACCAAATGGACCACATTGCGGCAAGAAAGAGACCAAGCAGTGCCAGAGTTCACAAATATCTTCCATACCTTGTGCACCAAGTTGGGTATCAAAGATTCAAAGCGACATATAGTTCTCAAGTATCATGGTGCTCTACATAGATACATCTAGACCAAAATGGAATTTCTATACATCTCGTCCTTGGGCGTGGCCTATCGATATGTCATCAAAATCAAGTAGAAGCTCAAACAAAAGAAGCGACAATTTGGGCCTAGGAACCCCTCACAACAAAAGCCAGGAAAGGGCGGCCCCAAACCACAGAACAAAGGACAAAGAAAATATGGACAGTATCAAGACAATCAGTCCAAGACGCAAAGAAGGGCATCGAAAAGACAAAGAAACATACCAGGAAGTGGTGTGACTTCCATAAGAGCCCTTGGCATAACACTGTTGACTGTCTCTCGAATCATTTGTTGGTGGTCAAAGTGAAAGCCTTTGAATCAAATGTGGGTTCTGACTCTGAGTCAAAACAAGAAAAGGGAAGACAGATCATTGACGTGGAACCCAGTGCCACCGTTCCTACCACCAAGCTCCAGCCTGGTGAACCAGATGAGCCAGAAGAAGGAGAGCACCTCTTCCATTCACAGATGTGGGTAAAAGGCACATCGTTGCACTTTATCATTGATAGAGGTAGACAGAAGAACCTCATGTCAGCAGAGGTCATCAAGTGGTTGGCCCTTCCGACAACGCCGCACCCACAACCCTACACCATTGGATGGCTCCGCCAAGGAAGCGATCTCCGTGTCATCCAACAGTGTCGACTGTCGTACGAAATGAAGCACTTCAAAGATGAGGTATTGTGTGATGTTGCTCCTCTCAAAGTTTGTAATGTTCTTTTGGGCCAACCTTATTTATGGAAACGTCATGCTATATATGATTCTAGGCCTTGTAGTGTTATTATTACTTTGAACATGAAATTGTACAGGGTACCCGAGGCAGTCCCTCCTAGTGCTATTTCCGTGATCTCTGCCAAGCAATGCAGGAAGGTCATCTCTCAGACCGGGAAATTTGTCTTCTTCGTGATTCTCTCTCAGAGTGAGCTAAAGATCGCAGCCACATCACGGTCCTCTGTGGCTGATCTCTCCACATAACAGAAGTAAGTGGATAAGGTCACGGAATAATACTCAGAAATATTCTCCTCTCCTACCGAGGTACCTCTACACTGCCAGCTCAAGCATCCCATCGATCTAACCCCGGGAAAACTGCTACCCAATGGGTTAGTCTACCATTGCTCTCTGTTAAAAAATGAGGAGATCAAGAGGTAGATCCAGGAATTTCACCATAACGGGCACATCTATCCCATCTCATCGCCTTGTGGGAGCCTAATCGTGTTGGTGCAGAAGAAAGACGGGACCTAGCGACTCTGCATTGATTATCGGGCCCTGAATAAAATCACAGTCTGAAACTGATACCTGATTCCCCGAATCGACGACCTCCTTGATCAGCTCATGGGGGCCAAATACTTCAGTAAGATTGATCTGAATTCTGGCTACCACTAGGTCCCAATAGAACAGATAGATGTATGGAAGACTGACTTCAAGTCAAAAGAAGGTCTTTTTGAATGGTTGGTCATGCCCTTTGGTTTGACAAATGATCCAACAACTTTTATGAGGATAATGGACGATGTCCTACGACCTTTCACCAATACTTTTCTAGTGGTGTATCTGGATGACATCCTCATCTATGGCAAGACTTGGACGGAACACTTGCAGCATATTCAGCAGGTTCTACACACCCTATGGCAGCACAAACTATATGCAAACTTGGAAAAATTCTCCTTCAGCATGGACAGGGTCCATTACTTAGGCTACATTGTTGATCAGCAAGGTGTGCATGTGGATCCAACCAAGATCCAGGTCATTCATTACTGGCCAGCCCCAACCACACTCACTGAACTTCGGAGCTTCTTGGGCCTGGCCAATTTCTATCTCAGGTCCATGTTGGGATTCTCTCATATCACATGGTCCCTCAATAAAGTAACCAGGGGTGGGGGTAAGGAAACATTTTTGTGGGGCATGTCAGAACAACAAGCCTTCGATGACTTGAAGAATCATTTTTGCTCATCCCCGTTACTTTCATTGCCAGACCTACAACATCCCTTTGAGATCTAGACAAATGATTCAGACTATGTTGTGGGCGTCGTTCTCACTCAACACGACCACCCTGTGGCATATCATACTGAGACAATATCATATGTTGTCTGTAAGTACCCTACTTATGACAAAGAAATGTAATCCTTTTTTAAAGCCTATCTCCAGTGGAGACATTACATTCTTGGGAAGGAGATAGTCATCCACACTGATCACAAGCCACTACAGTTCATGCAAACCCAAGCCAAATTGCAGAATGACCACCATCAGAAGTGGTCAACTGAGTTGTTGATTGACTCAGCCAACCTCCAATCGCAGCACTCACCATGGTGATAGACTCTTGCGGCCAAGAGACCTCCAGATGTCCCCACCTCTACGAGACATACCCTGACTTCTCCACCACCTACCAAATGTTGGGTGCCAACTCAGTGGTCGCTAATTTCCATATTCAAGACAGGTTGTTGTTCTATCTAGGCCATCTCTGCGTTCCATCAAGCGAGCATGTGAAGATGATTTTGGAAGCTCACTACAGTCGAGTGGCAGGACACTTTGGCATTGAAAAGACAATGATAGTGTTGCAGAAACATTTCTACTGGCTGCAACTTCGACACGATGTCGACAAGTATATCAGGTCCTGCACCACCTACATTATTTTCAAACTGACCACTAAGAAATAGGGCGTGTACACCCCTTTTCCTACTCCTAACATGTCATGGGAATCCATCTTAATGGACTACATGTTGGGCCTCTCATCCACCAAGAGGGGAAATGACTATGTTTGGTGGTTGTTGATCGCTTTTCCAAGATGGCGATTCTAGCCGCCTACAAGAAGAACATCACAACAGAAGCCACTGCTAAGCTCTTCTTTGAACGAGTATGGGTACATTTTGGGATCCCACAAGCCATTATCTCAGACCGTTATAGTCGGTTCCTCGACTCATTTTTTTCAAGCATCTGGTCACTATTGGATACCAAGCTCACCAAATCCACTTCCTTCCACTCCCAGATAGATTTCCAATCTGAGTTCGTCAATTGGATGGTCGTACATATCCTACGTATGTACAATTCAAAACACCCCCGCACATGGGATGAGAGTCTTGCCTATGTCCATCACAGCTAAAATCGAGCCCTGCATAGCTCAACTGGCCACAACCCCTTTTAGGTGGGGTTGGGATTCCAACCATTGGGCCCCATGGATGTTGCACTACCCTTGGAGACCACCTCGACCGACTCGTCCCCTCCTCCACTAGAATATGACAAAGGAACTCGATTCATTGAGAGGATCCAACACATCCACCAACAGGTTCAATATATTCTACAGAAGTCCAATGCCAAGTACAAATAGTGCCATGATCAACATCGGTGCCACATAAGTTTCAGGTGGGTGACAAAGTTAGGTTTCATTTGTAGAAAGAACGCCTTATAGGGCCCCATCGGAAGCTTCTCCCACTCTGTTATGGGTCGTACACCATCACCAAGGATATGGGTGACAATGATTTTGAGCTCAACATTCCCCCCTTCATTGGTTTGTATCCAGTCTTCAATGTGGCCCTCCTTCAGACATATTTCCCACCATTATTGGACACCTCAGAGATAGCAGAGCAGTTGACACCAATAGAGATCAACCCTGACTGCATGCAACAAGAATCCAGTGATCAAATTGTGGACACACAGATCAAGGGCACTCGACAGTAAAGAATCCGACTTTATTGAGTCGTCAAAGAAGCGCAGCTCCTGCACCAAGGCAAGTGGCTCACTTGGGGCCAAATTCAGCAGAAATTTCCTCATCTAATGGGGGAACTCAATTCAATGGAGACCATTGATTCCTAAGGAGGGAGGTTTGATCCAGGTGGATATCGGTGGCCACCCACCTATTCCAATGGCTCAAAAAATAATTTTCCACCTTGGCATTTTTTCGGCAATTTTTCGGGTTACAAACTTCTGGGGCCATTTTGAGGCCCCAAACAACGTTTTTTGGGGATTTGGGGCCCAAGTGACTATCAATGGAAATGACCTAAGACAATCAAAAATTTTCTTCTCAGTTAGACCTTTCCAACTGGCTATCGTGCGCCTAAAATGGAGATCGTATGCAAAAGTTATGACCCCAGGAAGTTGATGTACTAGCTTACCCAAACGGGGCCTACATGACTTTTGGCGCTTCATCTCCTAGGGTTAGGTTTTTGGATGTCTAGGGTTTTTGACATTCTTGTTTATTGTAAAATGCCTTGAGAGCCTCATTGTAACCATCTTCTTGTGAATGAGTGCATCATTTACATCTCTTCTCAAAGATAAGCCGCCACCATTCCAGCAAGCTTGTTTTTCGCTGCATTTTACAGTTTCAGATTATTTCCTTATTGAATAGAAAACCAGTTTTATTGTATCTCTGTTATTTTGTGTTAAGCATATTTTAATCATTTTTATTCATTTTGTTATGCTCATAAAATCCGGATCATTCTTCCATGCCTTCTAGAACTTTTCCCTTTTTGACTAAATCAAATATGACCCTTATGCCCCTTTTACTTTCACTTTAAGATTAAAAGTCACTTTAATATTATATAAGTAACTTATTAATATAGAGTTACTTTATTTCCTTAATTTCACTTTAACAACATAACATCTCCTAACTAAGTGACATTAAATGACCCATTTTGACTCCATTGTTCTTCACTAACAAGCCACGAAAGTCATTTCCACTACATAATAGGGGAACCCAAAAATGGGGACATGAAAAATCCTCCCTTCCCAAATATTTCTTGTCCTCAAGAAATGTCATCACACTCATAGGAACAAAAATCTAAACCCAACTAAAATTAATGATTATACATGTGTCCCAAACCATTCTGAAAGATTCAAAGAACCCATCACCCACAATATTGTCCTGCAATGTGCTAACACCAAGGCCCCCTTGAAGGCCACCTATCAAGAGAGAAACCAAATACTATTATCAGGAGAGAAACTAGATAATATGAAGACTTAGTATACTCTTCTTTTAATTTCCCATCTAGGAAACCAATCCACTTTTCCATATGATTAGGCTCTTGAAAGTAACAACTCATTCTCCCATCTGTACTAGCTTCCAAACGGTCAACCCATAAAATCCCAAGTTACCATGCTATCACTAGAAAGGACTCATCATATTGTCGCTACGCCACTCTGATCATAGATATCAGACCCCCTTCCTATACTTCATCCTTCATTCCTGCAACTCCAAGCTATAATGCCTCAAAGAATCGTCCTCGCTATCAGGGATTATATCTTCCCAGTGGATCTTAGTGGAGTCACCCAAACCAACTCTAAAATCAGACATCTAGGAGAATTATGTGTGGCCACGAACTTATAGGGAATCCATGACACCTAATTTCCAAGTATCAAAGGGAAATTCCCTAATACTCTAGCACCCCCAGCCTACTGCAATCATCCAAGCATCATCTCGAAAATATCTCAACACATCGTCTACAAAGTCCTTCCATGCAAACCTTTATCGGATCAGATTATAAGAGATAAAGTCACCAAGGTCCCAAGATAATCTCATAAAGGAACTACCATGCCAATATTATGCCACTCTAATCATAACTGTTGAAACAGATCCAAAATTTTTATCCTTAAGGCCTAAATTTTTCTTTTTCGGATTTCGGCTATTCTTAAAACACAAGTTTCGTATCATTTCTAAGTATATGATACCTTTTTCCTTAGTTTCTTTTTAATTTTTCGGATAATGAACGGGAAAAAGGTTTACAAAAAAAATATGACTTCTGACACTTTTTATTTGAAAATTATTTAAAAACGTGTTGAAATATAAATTTACGATTTTTTAAATTAAACTTAAAAGAATTTTCAGGATTCGAGGTTTCCTACAAACAAAGTTTTCGATGCAAATAGAATCGCGAAATCCCAATCCCCGATTTCCCGATACGTTTAAATCTTAATTAAAACACGAATTAATTAATTCTCTTATAAGAAAGTTTAAGAGTTAAGATAATCATGTCACGATTTCGGGATTCGGGTTTCAGTGAGATCACACCTCCTGTCATCATATTTCCCGAAATCCCGAACTGCAAAAACCCGATCCACAGTTCATTTCAAATCAAACTAATTTTGCTTCAGTCTAAATTGTGATTAGTAAGTTAATTAAAATGAGTTAAGTCCTGTTTAAAAAAAGCAAAGCATCGCGATTTCACAATTTTGGAGATCGGACTTCATTGATAACATACTTCTCGACGTCAGGATTTCCGAAATCCCGATAGCGTCTAATCTCAATTAATTAATGTGATAAAAGCGTTTAAATCTTAATTAAAACATCGTGATTTCGCGATTTCGGAGATCAGACTTTATCGACAACATACCTTTCGACATCAAGATTTCTGAAACCCCGAAAAGTGATGTTTTTAGATTTAATCTATAATTAACACTAATCAATCTTCTTCTAAAACAGGTTTAATGGTAATCATTCTTTAAGTGTTCATTAATGCTTCATTTTCTGATTAAGTAAGTTTCTCGTTTTCTTTGAAAAAATCGAGAGTGCCTAAGTACGTACATTAAATGCATATCTCCAAAAAATATCTTCCGCATTAAGAGCTTTAAATTCGTGACAGCTATGCAAGTCTTTTCATTTTTTAAATGTATTCAAAGTAAACATTCGAACGTCTGTATTTTCATTTTAAGCTGAGCTCATTCATCCATTTTCTGTGACAGGTTTTCAAGTTAAACGCAGAGTCATGGCACCTAAAAAGGCACCGAAGAAAAACTAAAACACACAGGAAGGTGATATTATCTCTAATACTACTCCACACGCCATAGACTCCATCAAATCATGGACTCAAATTTCTAAATTGTTGGAGTATGAGCTTGAGAATGTTGACCCTGACTCTGAAAATCATTGCCGAGACATAGCCGAGTCTGAGCTTCATAAGGTTGTTGCGCGCCCACGGCTCGTGGAATACACTGATATGATCAGTTGGGCTCTGGATAAAGTTGATATCCCCACAAGAATCATTTTAAATGACCAAGGAGCTATCGTCGACTCATTCAGGCCAGAGCACATACAAGTAACATATAAACTCTCGCCTAACCCTAAACATACTTTTAATGCGGAATTTTTAGCAGAGTTTCAGAGAAAATAATGTATTGAGGCAGACCAGACATATATCGACATGATTAAAGGATGGGCGAGGTGTCCTGCAAAGTTTAGAGCTGATTCCCATGGGATTTATGCTACAACATCATTAAACAAATACATGGTATATGTAGCCATGATGTTATGTAGGCTTTTCGGGAGAAAATATCCCTGTCATTTTCATGCAGATTGGGTGCCTTTCTTAGAGGAAGCTTCAAAAGGAAATGGTTTTAATTCGCATAAGATTTTGTCAGATAACCTCACGCAAGAAGTCTTAAACTACAAAACAGTGAAATCAAAGGGACAACCAGTAGCTTTTTATATGTCTGCATACATTATGGATGCAATCTGTTTTATGACTCCCTTTCCATTAATGAATTGGAGTTGGATCATTTCCTGTCCATAGCCTATTCATAAATATCACTCAGCCCTCTGGGAGGAAAATGCTAAAGAGGCATTTTATGAGGTTTGTCATTTCGTCATAATTCCTATGCACAGGATGTTTTTTGGATGCGAACCCCCTCGCATTTCTGATGCAATCACAGAAAACCTTAAAGCAGTTGCCAACTGGTTTATTGAGGAAAATTTTTCCTACATTAGGGTTTATGGTTGTTCCATTCCCCCTCATGCACTCCCTAAATTCCTACCAGATAGATTGGTGTGCAGGGAGATAGCTCATCAGATAGTAAAGGGCAAGGTTGGATTAGAATTAAAAGAAGCTTAAAAGAAATCGTGGCCATCTTTCCCTGTTCATATTGGGAAATTTGCTTTATTAAATTTAGGCCATTCTAAGGTAGAGGTTGAGTCATTGGAAGAAGTGAAGTTAGTAGATATTGAGCACAGGAAATATGACCCCTACCAAGTTATAAGTAGGCATTTCACACATTGCAATTTAAAGGCGTATGAACATGAAATATCTATTTATGATGATATATTTAAAGATGTTAAATCCTATGAAGAGGTGCTGAGCAGAGTACAGGCCATGCCACCTGACTCACAGACTGGGTTTGCATCTTTTCAGAGCCATAGGCGAAGTTGCCTACCAAAGAGTTTGCAGGGTGAAGCTTCGACCTCACCTCCAGAACAGGAAGAACCCCCTCCAGGGTTTGAAACAAATACCAAAGACAAGGTGAAGGATCCTGAGGTGCCTCCCCAAAACACAGGGGGTTCTCAAATAAAAGAATTAGAGATAGAGAAAGGAAAAGGACTGGAAACAACTCCAGAAAATCTTAATGATATCCCAGAAAAAATAGGAGGAACAGCATAACAGAGCTCGGTAGTCCTATCACCTCCTTAACTCCATTACAGTCAGCTTTTGGAACTCCCCATGAAGGAGCTTTATATGTCAGTGATCTAGAGCCGATTTCAAGAGATGAAATCCCTCCATCGGATTACTTTTTCAGTAAAAAGCGAAGAGCGGTCTTGAAGCAAGAAATTCATCCAAGAGGAGATGGGATGATTAAAAAGCATAGGGTGATTATAGATGGAAATAAGCTCAAAGATGGAGAATTTGCTATGGAATTAGCAGGTACGATGGGTGCTATAGCATCAGAAAATATGTATTCTGTTGGCAATTTAACAACTATGCTTGAGCAAAAGGACCAAACAATAATTCAGTTGCAAGACAAATTAAAAGAAACTGAGAGAAATATCAGTTGGGGAATACAAAAGAGTCTAGAACAAGCTAGACTAAAGGATATGCAAGAAATTCAGAAAATGAATAAAGATTTGGAGGAGGCAAAGTATACAATACAGGTCACACAGGAACAAGTCCGAAAGCTGGGAGAAGAAAATAAACATTTGTAGGATAAAATTATTTCTATTACTAATCAAGTAGTAGAACTTGAAAATTTCAGAACACAAGCATTGGAGATATATTTAAAAATAGAGCAAGAACAACAGAAAGCATTTTTGAATCTGGAAGTAGTCCAGAATTATTTTCAAGAAACTAATAAGTATTTGGAGAATGTTTTCTGGAAGGAAAGGGAGGTGAAAGAAGCTAGAACGACTTTTCAAAAGGCAGTGGCCTTCTCATCAAAGGAAGAAGCTGGAAAGATTCAAAAATTATCTATTTATGAACAGGTTAAAGGGGACATAATATTAAAAGTGTGGGAAGCAAACCTGGCCGAATATAAAAGAATAACCAGAGAGGTTAATGATGATTGCCAGGGAATTTTTGATCTCATAGAAAGAGCTTCATTGAATATCGGAACAGATGATTGTTCCGGATTATTAGGTGAGATTAATATTGCCAAGCACCAGCTAAGATCCAAAGAAGAGCTAGAGGAGATGAAGACAGAGATTTCAAGAATTAAATTAATCAATATCATAGAGATCAACAAATTGATGGTAATGCCGAATTTAAAGTTGAAAACTATTAAATTCACAGAAAAGATGATAAAAAGTCGTTTGCCTGAATTGCAGAAAAGATTTTTCTTATTCGAAGCAAATGAGATACCAGATGCTCCCAGGACTTTTGTGAAATTTCTGGGAAAGTGTATTCAGTGTATTGAAGCGGAAAAAGGAAGCTCATCAACGCAAGTTTAAAATCTTTTTTAAATGTTTTTTATCATTAGAAATTAGAAAGAAAATGTGAACGGTTGACATTATTGTTTATATGTGACCGTAATATTAGGAAGTTGGTTAATCACCAATGAAAAATTTTGATGAAAATGTATAAATGTAATTTCTAAAGACTGAGAAAGGGCTTCAGAATTTTTGGAGAGAGTCGATTGTAATAACAGTTTTCCTATATCTCATAATATAGATCGCAAACGAGATTCTCGATCCTGCAAATTTGTAGCTATGTTTTCTTCAACTCTGTTTACCATTCTTTATTGTATTTCTCTTTCGATGTTCTTCTAATGAATAATCAATTTGAAGTTATCTACATCTTTGATTTCTAGTTCAGATTGGTTTGGATATCAAATTTTTACAGTTTTTCCTCTGAAATTGCTATCAGTGATTTTAAGACCTGTAAATCATTTGAACCTTAATACTTAGTATTCATTAGAAACCTTGTT
>ML821396.1:50154-103193 GCA_009831015.1 Picea engelmannii
AGGCTTCAACAACTCATGATGTTCTAACAATTTTGTTAGATTTTTTTGATAGTCTATTAGACACTTTTGATGGCCCTAACAAGCTTGTAATAATTTTGTCCTGATTTCTTGATTTCTCTCCATATTGTAAAATCCCCTCAAGCTAGCAAGACATCTAGCTCTGATACCACTAAAATATCCCCAATAGAGATAAGATAGGATATTGGGTTTGTTGTCAAATTGTATTGTTTTTGGTTATATGTCTTTGCCAGATACTTTGCATTACCTTTGTTTTTATGATATAAACTCATTGACAATTTTTGACAAACACTTTGCATGTATTGCACTTATAGGATTTTTTTCAAACATATAGCATGTGAATTAAATACTCTAGAAATACAAGAGACAATCTGTGACATTTTATTATGCATGGAATCTGATACAAACAACAAGGTAACTAATGGTTGTTGTACTAGCTACAATACACCAGTAAACAAAACTAAAAACCCAAAACTTGGAAATGATGTTAATGTCTCATCAGAGATACTGCCAAATTCTCGAAGACTCTCCCAACAACTCACTACATGGATTTGACCCAAAAAGCGCATGTTGGAACCACAAAACCCCTTTTCATAGGTCCTCGTGGGACAAAGATGGGAAACAAGCGGGACCTCATGGGACCATCATGTTCAACTGGTGAGGATGTCTCTAAAAACATCCTAGTAGAAATTTCATTTTGTAGAGTTCCTCAAGGGACGAGGATAGGTGACAAGAAAGGCCTTGTAGGAGCCTCATGTTTAACTAGCAGGGATGACTCTTGTCAATCTTTCCTAAAACCCTCCTGGTACTTGCAATATATAATATCATCCTCCTCCAAAAAGCTTCACAAATATTTTGTGCATGTTGATATACCTCCAAGTGAAAACAAACCCCAAATTGAAGCTCCAATGGAAATCCTTGATGGATTCCCCTCTTGTATATCTAGGGTGGATATTGCACCATCAAAACTAAACTGCAATGGTGGAAGGGTTTTGCTAGATCCTAACAAAATAATGGCTCTAATAGCACTCCAAAATGAGAGATCAAATAATAATGAAAAGTGAACATCTACCCCTCATTTTATCCTTCTTTGATCCAGGTGGATATCGGTCGCCACCCACCTATTCCACTGGCTCGAAAAATAGTTTTCCACCTTGGCAGTTTTTCGACAGTTGTTCGGGTTCCAAACTTTTGGGGTCGTTTTGATGCCCCAAACGACGTTTTTTGGGGATTTGGGGCCCAAATGAAGACCGAAGGGATTGACTTGGGCCAATCAAAAATTGTTCTTCTCGGTTATACCTTTCCAACGGGCTATCGTGCGCCTAAAACGGAGATTGTATGCAAAAGTTACGACCTCGGGAAGTTGATGTACTAGCTTACCCAAACAGGGCCCACATGACTTTTGGCACTTCATCTCCTAGGGTTAGGTTTTTGGATGTCTAGGGTTTTTGACATTCCTGTTTATTGTAAAAGGCCTTGAGATCCTCATTGTAACCATCTTCTTGTGAATGAGCGCAGTCGTCACATCTCTTCTCAGAGATACGCCGCCACCATTCCAACAAGCTTGTTTTTCGCTGCATTTTACAGTTTCAGCTTATTTATTTATTGAATAGAAAACCAGTTTTATTGTATCTATGTTATTTTGTGTTAAGCATCTTTTAATAATATGTATTCATTTCATTTTTCTCATAAAAATTGGATCAGTGGTATCAGAGTGGTTTTCTCCTTGTCATCTTAATGCATGTCCCCAACGAGGTCAGGGTACAAAGAATTGGGTCTCAAGCTTGTTTATATTGAGGACAAAATCTCTCGCACGCCCAAGAAACCTCTCATGGCAGGAGAAAATAAATATGACGAGACAGGAGATCTTTTCAAAATGTTGCTTAAGGAATCCCTCATGCAACAAAGGAACGAGATGATGGATAGTTTCGCGCAAATCCTTCGGCGGATACCAACAGGTGATGCATCTTCCTCGAGAGGAGGCGTTGCCCCCTTCAAGGTAAAAATCAACTTCGATATTCCTATATTTGAAGTTCATATAGACACAGATGTTGTAGACAAGTGGTTGAATCTACTAGAATGGTATTTTTTTGTCCATAACATTTCGAATAGAGAAAATATTACTTTTGTGCTCCCCAAAGTCGTTCCCCATGTCAAATATTGGTGGGAAACTTTCTGTGAGCAAAAGGAAATAGAGGAACCCTCATTATTTGCAGTCACGACCACCTGGGAATCCTTCAAGGATGTTATTAAGAAACAATACTACCCTTTCAGAAGTTATGATGACTTGTATACCAAATGGACCACACTACGACAAGAAAGAGACCAAGCAGTGCCAGATTTCACAAATATCTTCCATATATTGCACACCAATATGGGTATCAAAGATTAAGAGCGACATCTGGTGCTCAAGTATTGTGGTGCTCTACATAGATACATCCAGACTGAAATGGAATTTCTAGACATCTCATCCTTAGGTGCGGCCTACCGATATGTCATCAAAATCGAGCAGAAGCTCAAACAAAATACGCGACAATTTGGGCCTGGGAACCCCTCACAGCAAAAGCCAGGAAAGGGATGCCCCAACCCACAGAACAAAGGACAGAGAAAATATGGACAATATCAGGAAAACCATTCCAAGCTGCAAGCAAAGAAGGACATCGAAAAGACAAACAAAGATACTAGGAAGTGGTGTGACTTCCATAAGATCCCTTGGCATAACATTGTTGACTGCCACTCAAAGAAGTCACTGGTGGTCGAAGTGAAAGCCTATGAATCAGATGCAGGTTCTGACTCTGAGTCAGAAATAGAAAGCGGAAGATGGATCATTGACACAGAACCCAATTCCACCATTGCTACCACCAACCTCCAGCCTGGTGAACCAGACGAGCCAAAAGAAGGAGAGTTCCTCTTCCATTCATAGATGTGGGTAAAATCCACCCCGCTGCACTTCATCGTTGATAGTGATAGCTAGAAGAACCTCATCTTAGCAGAGGTCGTCAAACGACTCACCCTACCGACAACGTCGCACCCACAACCATACACCATTGGATGGCTCCACCAAGGAAGCGATCTCCACATCATCCAACAATGTCGATTGTTGTACGACATCAATCCCTTCAAAGATGAGGTATTTTGTGATGTTTCTCCTCTCGAAGTTTGTAATGTTCTTTTGGGCCAACATTATTTATGAAAACGTCATGTTGTATAAGAGTCTAGGCCTCGTAGTGTTATTATTACTTTTAATAGGAAATTGTACAGGATACCCGAGGTAGTCCCTCCTAGTGTTATTTCCTTGATCTCTTCCAAGCAATGCAAGAAGATCATCTCTCAGACCAGGAAATTTTTCTTCTTTGCGAATCGCTCTCAGAGTGAGTGAAATATTGCAGCCACATCTAGTGCCTTTGTGTCCGATCTCTCCACACAACAGAAGCAAGTGGATAAGGTCATGGAAGAATACTCAGATATATTCTCCTCTTCTATCGAGGTACCTCTACACTGCCAGGTCAAGCATGGCATCGATCTGGCCCCAGGCGCACCACTACCCATTGGGCCAGACTACTGTCGCTCTCTATTAGAAAACGAGGAGATCAAGAGGAAATTCTAGGAATTACACCACAAGGGGCATATTTGTCCCAACTCATCACCTTGTGTGAGCCCACTCGTGGTGGTCCAGAAGAAAGATAGGTCCTGGCAACTCTGCATTGATTATCGGGCCCTGAATAAAATCACAGTCTGAAATCAATACCTGATTCCCCGAATCGACAACCTCCTTGATCAGCTCACGGGGGCCAAATACTTCAGTAAGATTGATCTGAAGTCTAGCTACCACCAGGTCCCAATAGAACAAATAGATGTATGGAAGACTTCCTTCAAGTCAAAATAAGGTCTTTTTGAATGGTTGGTCATGCCCTTTGGTTTGACAAATGCTCCAGCAACTTTTATGAGGATGATGGATGATATCCTATGACCTTTCACCAATAATTTTCTAGTGGTGTATCTGGATGAAATCCTCATCTACAACAAGACCTGGGAGGAACACTTGCATCATATTCAGCAAGTTCTACACACCCTACGACAACACAAACTATATGAAAACTTGGAAAAATTCTCCTTCGAGATGGACAAGGTACATTACTTAGGATACATCATTTATCAACATGGTGTGCATGTGGATCCAACCAAGATCCAGGTCATTCGTGACTGGCCAGCCCCAACCACACTCACTGAACTTCTTAGCTTCCTAGGCCTCACCAATTTCTATCGCAGGTTTGTGCTGGGATTCTCTCATATCACATGGGCCCTCAGCCAAGTAACCAGGGGTGGAGGTAAGGAAAAAATTGTGTGCGGCCTGTCCCAACAACAAGCCTTCGATGACTTGAAGAAGCGTTTCTGCTCATCCCCAATACTTTCATTACCGGACCTGCAACATCCCTTTTAGATCGAGACAAATGCTTCAGACTATGTTGTGGGCGTCATTCTCACTCAACACGACCACCCCATGGCATATCATAGTGAGACACTATCAGATGTTGTTCGTAAGTACCCTACTTATGACAAATAAATGTCCTCCATTGTGAAAGCCTACTACCAGTGGAGACATTATATTCTTGGGAAGGAGATAGTCATCCACACTGATCACAATCCACTATAGTTCATGCAGACCCAAGGCAAATTGCAGAATGACCGCCATCAGAAGTGGTCAACATACTTACAACAACTCCACCTCAACATCAAGTATAAATCAGGAAGTACCAACCGAGTTGTTGACTGCCTCAATCGACCTCTAGTCACAACACTCACCATGGTGCTAGACTCTTCTGGCCATGAGACCTCTGGATGGCCCCACCTCTATGCGACAAACCCTGACTTCTCCACCACCTACCAAATGTTGGGCACCAACTCAGTGGTCACTAATTTCCATCTTTAGGATGGGTTGTTGTGTCGTCTGTGTCATATCTACATTCCATCAAGCGAGCGCATGAAGATGATTTACTAAGTTCACTACAATCGGGTGGCAAGACACTTTGGCGTCGAAAAGACAGTGACAGTGTTGCAGAAACATTTCTACTGGCCGAAACTTAGGCAAGATGTCGACAAGTATATCATATCTTACACCTTCTACGTTATTGCCAAACTGACCACTAAGAGACATGGCATGTACACCCCTCTGCCTACTCCTGATAGGCCGTGGGAATTCATCTCAATGGACTACATGTTGGGCCTCCTATCCACCAAGAGGGGAAATGACTATGTTTTGTGGTTGTTGATCACTTTTCCAAGATGGCGATTATAATTGCCTGCAAGAAGAACATCACAACAGAAGCCACTTATAAGCTCTTCTTTGAACGAGTATGGGTACATTTTTGGATCCCACAAACCATTATCTCAGACCATGATAGTCGGTTCCTCATCTCATTATGGTCGAGCCTCTAGTCATTGTTGGATACCAAGCTCACCAAATCCACTCCCTTCCACCCCCAAAAAGATGGCCAAACTGAGGTCGTCAATTGAATCGTCGTACATATCCTACACATGTACAATTCAAAACACCCCCGCACATGGGATGAGAGTCTTCCCTATGTCCAGCAAAGCTACAACCGAGCCCTGCATAGCTCAACTGGCCACAGTCCCTTTCAGGTGGGGTTGGGATTCCAACCATTGGGCCCCATGGATGTTGCACTTACCCTAGCAACCACCTCAGCCGACTCATCCCCTGCTCCACCAGAAGCTGAAAAAGGCATTCAGTTCATTGAGAAGATCCAACACATCCACCAACAGGTTCAGGATATTCTACAAAAGTCTAATTCCAAGTACAAACAATGCCATGATCAACATCGGGTGCCACATAAGTTTCAAGTAGGTGACAAAGTTTGGTTGCATTTGCATAAATCATGCCTTATAGGGCCTCATCAAAAGATTCTCCCACTCCATTATGGGTCGTACACTATCACCAAGGTTGTGGATGAAAATTCTTTTGAGCTCAACATTCCCCCCTTCCTTGGTCTGCATCCAGTCTTCAATGTGGCTCTCCTTAGGCCATATTTCCCACCATTATTGGACACCTCAAATATAGTAGAGTAGTTGACACCAACAAATCTCAACCTTGACTTCATGAAATAGGAATCTAGTGATAAGATTGTGGACACACAGATCAAGGGCACTCGATAGCAAAGGATCCATCTTTATCGAGTCGTCAAAGCAGGGCAACTCCTGCACCAAGGTAAGTGGCTCACCTGGGGCCAAATTCAACATAAATTTTCTCATCTGATGGGGGAACTCAACGCAATGGAGACCATTGCTTCTTAAGGAGGGAGGATTGATCCAAGTGGATATTGGTATCCACCCACCTATTCCACTGCCTCGAAAAACAGTTTTCCACCTTGGCAGTTTTTCGGGTTCCAAACTTTAGGGGCCATTTTGAGGACCCAAACGACGTTTTTTGGGGATTTGGGGCCCAAATGATTTTTATATGCTCTAACCTGGGCCATTCAAAAAAATTTCTTCTCGGTTAGACCTTTCCAACAGGCTATCGTTCACCTAAAAAGGAGATCGTATGAAAAAGTTACGACCCCAGGAAGTTGATGTGCTAGCTTACCCAAACGGGGCCCACGTGACTTTTGGCGCTTCATCTCCTAAGGTTAGGTTTTTGGATGTCTAGGGTTTTTGACATTCATGTTTATTGTAATATTCCTTGAGAGCCTCATTGTAAGCATCTTCTTGCAAATGAGCGCAACCATCACATCTCTTCTTAGAGATAAGCCGCCACCATTCCAGCAAGCTTGTTTTCCACTGCATTTTATAGTTTCAGCTTATTTCCATTGAATAGAAAACCAGTTTTATTGTATCTATGTTATTTTGTGTTAAGCATATTTTAATAATCTGTATTCATTTCATTTTGCTCCTAAAATATGGATCAGTGGTATCAGATCATTCTGCTCCTTGTCGTCTTAATGCATGTCCCCAATGATGTCAGGGTACAAAGAATTGGGTCTTGAGCTTGTTTATCTTGAGGAAAAAAGCTCTCGCATGCCCAAGCGACCTCTCGTGGCAGGAGAAAAGGAAGATGACAGGACAGGAGATCCTTTAAACAAAAATCTTGAGGAATCCCTCATACAACAGAGGAATGAGATGATGGATAGTTTCACGCAAATCATTCGGCGGCTACCAACAGGCTCGAGTGGAGGCGTCGTCCCCTTCAAGATACAAATCAACTTCAATATTCCTATATTTGAAGGTCAGATAGATGCAGATGTTGTAGAAAAGTGGTTGAATCTACTAGAAGGGTATTTTTCTGTCCATAACATTTCGAATAGAGAAAATATTACTTTTGCGCTCCTCAAAGTTGTTCCCCGTGTCAAAGATTGGTGGGAAACTTTTTGTGAGAAAAAGGAAACAAAGGAAACCTCATTATTTATAGTCACAACCACCTGGGAATACTTCAGGGATTCTATTAAGGAACAATATGACCCTTTCAAAATTTATGACGACTTGTATACCAAATGGACCACATTGCGGCAAGAAAGAGACCAAGCAGTGCCAGAGTTCACAAATATCTTCCATACCTTGTGCACCAAGTTGGGTATCAAAGATTCAAAGCGACATATAGTTCTCAAGTATCATGGTGCTCTACATAGATACATCTAGACCAAAATGGAATTTCTATACATCTCGTCCTTGGGCGTGGCCTATCGATATGTCATCAAAATCAAGTAGAAGCTCAAACAAAAGAAGCGACAATTTGGGCCTAGGAACCCCTCACAACAAAAGCCAGGAAAGGGCGGCCCCAAACCACAGAACAAAGGACAAAGAAAATATGGACAGTATCAAGACAATCAGTCCAAGACGCAAAGAAGGGCATCGAAAAGACAAAGAAACATACCAGGAAGTGGTGTGACTTCCATAAGAGCCCTTGGCATAACACTGTTGACTGTCTCTCGAATCATTTGTTGGTGGTCAAAGTGAAAGCCTTTGAATCAAATGTGGGTTCTGACTCTGAGTCAAAACAAGAAAAGGGAAGACAGATCATTGACGTGGAACCCAGTGCCACCGTTCCTACCACCAAGCTCCAGCCTGGTGAACCAGATGAGCCAGAAGAAGGAGAGCACCTCTTCCATTCACAGATGTGGGTAAAAGGCACATCGTTGCACTTTATCATTGATAGAGGTAGACAGAAGAACCTCATGTCAGCAGAGGTCATCAAGTGGTTGGCCCTTCCGACAACGCCGCACCCACAACCCTACACCATTGGATGGCTCCGCCAAGGAAGCGATCTCCGTGTCATCCAACAGTGTCGACTGTCGTACGAAATGAAGCACTTCAAAGATGAGGTATTGTGTGATGTTGCTCCTCTCAAAGTTTGTAATGTTCTTTTGGGCCAACCTTATTTATGGAAACGTCATGCTATATATGATTCTAGGCCTTGTAGTGTTATTATTACTTTGAACATGAAATTGTACAGGGTACCCGAGGCAGTCCCTCCTAGTGCTATTTCCGTGATCTCTGCCAAGCAATGCAGGAAGGTCATCTCTCAGACCGGGAAATTTGTCTTCTTCGTGATTCTCTCTCAGAGTGAGCTAAAGATCGCAGCCACATCACGGTCCTCTGTGGCTGATCTCTCCACATAACAGAAGTAAGTGGATAAGGTCACGGAATAATACTCAGAAATATTCTCCTCTCCTACCGAGGTACCTCTACACTGCCAGCTCAAGCATCCCATCGATCTAACCCCGGGAAAACTGCTACCCAATGGGTTAGTCTACCATTGCTCTCTGTTAAAAAATGAGGAGATCAAGAGGTAGATCCAGGAATTTCACCATAACGGGCACATCTATCCCATCTCATCGCCTTGTGGGAGCCTAATCGTGTTGGTGCAGAAGAAAGACGGGACCTAGCGACTCTGCATTGATTATCGGGCCCTGAATAAAATCACAGTCTGAAACTGATACCTGATTCCCCGAATCGACGACCTCCTTGATCAGCTCATGGGGGCCAAATACTTCAGTAAGATTGATCTGAATTCTGGCTACCACTAGGTCCCAATAGAACAGATAGATGTATGGAAGACTGACTTCAAGTCAAAAGAAGGTCTTTTTGAATGGTTGGTCATGCCCTTTGGTTTGACAAATGATCCAACAACTTTTATGAGGATAATGGACGATGTCCTACGACCTTTCACCAATACTTTTCTAGTGGTGTATCTGGATGACATCCTCATCTATGGCAAGACTTGGACGGAACACTTGCAGCATATTCAGCAGGTTCTACACACCCTATGGCAGCACAAACTATATGCAAACTTGGAAAAATTCTCCTTCAGCATGGACAGGGTCCATTACTTAGGCTACATTGTTGATCAGCAAGGTGTGCATGTGGATCCAACCAAGATCCAGGTCATTCATTACTGGCCAGCCCCAACCACACTCACTGAACTTCGGAGCTTCTTGGGCCTGGCCAATTTCTATCTCAGGTCCATGTTGGGATTCTCTCATATCACATGGTCCCTCAATAAAGTAACCAGGGGTGGGGGTAAGGAAACATTTTTGTGGGGCATGTCAGAACAACAAGCCTTCGATGACTTGAAGAATCATTTTTGCTCATCCCCGTTACTTTCATTGCCAGACCTACAACATCCCTTTGAGATCTAGACAAATGATTCAGACTATGTTGTGGGCGTCGTTCTCACTCAACACGACCACCCTGTGGCATATCATACTGAGACAATATCATATGTTGTCTGTAAGTACCCTACTTATGACAAAGAAATGTAATCCTTTTTTAAAGCCTATCTCCAGTGGAGACATTACATTCTTGGGAAGGAGATAGTCATCCACACTGATCACAAGCCACTACAGTTCATGCAAACCCAAGCCAAATTGCAGAATGACCACCATCAGAAGTGGTCAACTGAGTTGTTGATTGACTCAGCCAACCTCCAATCGCAGCACTCACCATGGTGATAGACTCTTGCGGCCAAGAGACCTCCAGATGTCCCCACCTCTACGAGACATACCCTGACTTCTCCACCACCTACCAAATGTTGGGTGCCAACTCAGTGGTCGCTAATTTCCATATTCAAGACAGGTTGTTGTTCTATCTAGGCCATCTCTGCGTTCCATCAAGCGAGCATGTGAAGATGATTTTGGAAGCTCACTACAGTCGAGTGGCAGGACACTTTGGCATTGAAAAGACAATGATAGTGTTGCAGAAACATTTCTACTGGCTGCAACTTCGACACGATGTCGACAAGTATATCAGGTCCTGCACCACCTACATTATTTTCAAACTGACCACTAAGAAATAGGGCGTGTACACCCCTTTTCCTACTCCTAACATGTCATGGGAATCCATCTTAATGGACTACATGTTGGGCCTCTCATCCACCAAGAGGGGAAATGACTATGTTTGGTGGTTGTTGATCGCTTTTCCAAGATGGCGATTCTAGCCGCCTACAAGAAGAACATCACAACAGAAGCCACTGCTAAGCTCTTCTTTGAACGAGTATGGGTACATTTTGGGATCCCACAAGCCATTATCTCAGACCGTTATAGTCGGTTCCTCGACTCATTTTTTTCAAGCATCTGGTCACTATTGGATACCAAGCTCACCAAATCCACTTCCTTCCACTCCCAGATAGATTTCCAATCTGAGTTCGTCAATTGGATGGTCGTACATATCCTACGTATGTACAATTCAAAACACCCCCGCACATGGGATGAGAGTCTTGCCTATGTCCATCACAGCTAAAATCGAGCCCTGCATAGCTCAACTGGCCACAACCCCTTTTAGGTGGGGTTGGGATTCCAACCATTGGGCCCCATGGATGTTGCACTACCCTTGGAGACCACCTCGACCGACTCGTCCCCTCCTCCACTAGAATATGACAAAGGAACTCGATTCATTGAGAGGATCCAACACATCCACCAACAGGTTCAATATATTCTACAGAAGTCCAATGCCAAGTACAAATAGTGCCATGATCAACATCGGTGCCACATAAGTTTCAGGTGGGTGACAAAGTTAGGTTTCATTTGTAGAAAGAACGCCTTATAGGGCCCCATCGGAAGCTTCTCCCACTCTGTTATGGGTCGTACACCATCACCAAGGATATGGGTGACAATGATTTTGAGCTCAACATTCCCCCCTTCATTGGTTTGTATCCAGTCTTCAATGTGGCCCTCCTTCAGACATATTTCCCACCATTATTGGACACCTCAGAGATAGCAGAGCAGTTGACACCAATAGAGATCAACCCTGACTGCATGCAACAAGAATCCAGTGATCAAATTGTGGACACACAGATCAAGGGCACTCGACAGTAAAGAATCCGACTTTATTGAGTCGTCAAAGAAGCGCAGCTCCTGCACCAAGGCAAGTGGCTCACTTGGGGCCAAATTCAGCAGAAATTTCCTCATCTAATGGGGGAACTCAATTCAATGGAGACCATTGATTCCTAAGGAGGGAGGTTTGATCCAGGTGGATATCGGTGGCCACCCACCTATTCCAATGGCTCAAAAAATAATTTTCCACCTTGGCATTTTTTCGGCAATTTTTCGGGTTACAAACTTCTGGGGCCATTTTGAGGCCCCAAACAACGTTTTTTGGGGATTTGGGGCCCAAGTGACTATCAATGGAAATGACCTAAGACAATCAAAAATTTTCTTCTCAGTTAGACCTTTCCAACTGGCTATCGTGCGCCTAAAATGGAGATCGTATGCAAAAGTTATGACCCCAGGAAGTTGATGTACTAGCTTACCCAAACGGGGCCTACATGACTTTTGGCGCTTCATCTCCTAGGGTTAGGTTTTTGGATGTCTAGGGTTTTTGACATTCTTGTTTATTGTAAAATGCCTTGAGAGCCTCATTGTAACCATCTTCTTGTGAATGAGTGCATCATTTACATCTCTTCTCAAAGATAAGCCGCCACCATTCCAGCAAGCTTGTTTTTCGCTGCATTTTACAGTTTCAGATTATTTCCTTATTGAATAGAAAACCAGTTTTATTGTATCTCTGTTATTTTGTGTTAAGCATATTTTAATCATTTTTATTCATTTTGTTATGCTCATAAAATCCGGATCATTCTTCCATGCCTTCTAGAACTTTTCCCTTTTTGACTAAATCAAATATGACCCTTATGCCCCTTTTACTTTCACTTTAAGATTAAAAGTCACTTTAATATTATATAAGTAACTTATTAATATAGAGTTACTTTATTTCCTTAATTTCACTTTAACAACATAACATCTCCTAACTAAGTGACATTAAATGACCCATTTTGACTCCATTGTTCTTCACTAACAAGCCACGAAAGTCATTTCCACTACATAATAGGGGAACCCAAAAATGGGGACATGAAAAATCCTCCCTTCCCAAATATTTCTTGTCCTCAAGAAATGTCATCACACTCATAGGAACAAAAATCTAAACCCAACTAAAATTAATGATTATACATGTGTCCCAAACCATTCTGAAAGATTCAAAGAACCCATCACCCACAATATTGTCCTGCAATGTGCTAACACCAAGGCCCCCTTGAAGGCCACCTATCAAGAGAGAAACCAAATACTATTATCAGGAGAGAAACTAGATAATATGAAGACTTAGTATACTCTTCTTTTAATTTCCCATCTAGGAAACCAATCCACTTTTCCATATGATTAGGCTCTTGAAAGTAACAACTCATTCTCCCATCTGTACTAGCTTCCAAACGGTCAACCCATAAAATCCCAAGTTACCATGCTATCACTAGAAAGGACTCATCATATTGTCGCTACGCCACTCTGATCATAGATATCAGACCCCCTTCCTATACTTCATCCTTCATTCCTGCAACTCCAAGCTATAATGCCTCAAAGAATCGTCCTCGCTATCAGGGATTATATCTTCCCAGTGGATCTTAGTGGAGTCACCCAAACCAACTCTAAAATCAGACATCTAGGAGAATTATGTGTGGCCACGAACTTATAGGGAATCCATGACACCTAATTTCCAAGTATCAAAGGGAAATTCCCTAATACTCTAGCACCCCCAGCCTACTGCAATCATCCAAGCATCATCTCGAAAATATCTCAACACATCGTCTACAAAGTCCTTCCATGCAAACCTTTATCGGATCAGATTATAAGAGATAAAGTCACCAAGGTCCCAAGATAATCTCATAAAGGAACTACCATGCCAATATTATGCCACTCTAATCATAACTGTTGAAACAGATCCAAAATTTTTATCCTTAAGGCCTAAATTTTTCTTTTTCGGATTTCGGCTATTCTTAAAACACAAGTTTCGTATCATTTCTAAGTATATGATACCTTTTTCCTTAGTTTCTTTTTAATTTTTCGGATAATGAACGGGAAAAAGGTTTACAAAAAAAATATGACTTCTGACACTTTTTATTTGAAAATTATTTAAAAACGTGTTGAAATATAAATTTACGATTTTTTAAATTAAACTTAAAAGAATTTTCAGGATTCGAGGTTTCCTACAAACAAAGTTTTCGATGCAAATAGAATCGCGAAATCCCAATCCCCGATTTCCCGATACGTTTAAATCTTAATTAAAACACGAATTAATTAATTCTCTTATAAGAAAGTTTAAGAGTTAAGATAATCATGTCACGATTTCGGGATTCGGGTTTCAGTGAGATCACACCTCCTGTCATCATATTTCCCGAAATCCCGAACTGCAAAAACCCGATCCACAGTTCATTTCAAATCAAACTAATTTTGCTTCAGTCTAAATTGTGATTAGTAAGTTAATTAAAATGAGTTAAGTCCTGTTTAAAAAAAGCAAAGCATCGCGATTTCACAATTTTGGAGATCGGACTTCATTGATAACATACTTCTCGACGTCAGGATTTCCGAAATCCCGATAGCGTCTAATCTCAATTAATTAATGTGATAAAAGCGTTTAAATCTTAATTAAAACATCGTGATTTCGCGATTTCGGAGATCAGACTTTATCGACAACATACCTTTCGACATCAAGATTTCTGAAACCCCGAAAAGTGATGTTTTTAGATTTAATCTATAATTAACACTAATCAATCTTCTTCTAAAACAGGTTTAATGGTAATCATTCTTTAAGTGTTCATTAATGCTTCATTTTCTGATTAAGTAAGTTTCTCGTTTTCTTTGAAAAAATCGAGAGTGCCTAAGTACGTACATTAAATGCATATCTCCAAAAAATATCTTCCGCATTAAGAGCTTTAAATTCGTGACAGCTATGCAAGTCTTTTCATTTTTTAAATGTATTCAAAGTAAACATTCGAACGTCTGTATTTTCATTTTAAGCTGAGCTCATTCATCCATTTTCTGTGACAGGTTTTCAAGTTAAACGCAGAGTCATGGCACCTAAAAAGGCACCGAAGAAAAACTAAAACACACAGGAAGGTGATATTATCTCTAATACTACTCCACACGCCATAGACTCCATCAAATCATGGACTCAAATTTCTAAATTGTTGGAGTATGAGCTTGAGAATGTTGACCCTGACTCTGAAAATCATTGCCGAGACATAGCCGAGTCTGAGCTTCATAAGGTTGTTGCGCGCCCACGGCTCGTGGAATACACTGATATGATCAGTTGGGCTCTGGATAAAGTTGATATCCCCACAAGAATCATTTTAAATGACCAAGGAGCTATCGTCGACTCATTCAGGCCAGAGCACATACAAGTAACATATAAACTCTCGCCTAACCCTAAACATACTTTTAATGCGGAATTTTTAGCAGAGTTTCAGAGAAAATAATGTATTGAGGCAGACCAGACATATATCGACATGATTAAAGGATGGGCGAGGTGTCCTGCAAAGTTTAGAGCTGATTCCCATGGGATTTATGCTACAACATCATTAAACAAATACATGGTATATGTAGCCATGATGTTATGTAGGCTTTTCGGGAGAAAATATCCCTGTCATTTTCATGCAGATTGGGTGCCTTTCTTAGAGGAAGCTTCAAAAGGAAATGGTTTTAATTCGCATAAGATTTTGTCAGATAACCTCACGCAAGAAGTCTTAAACTACAAAACAGTGAAATCAAAGGGACAACCAGTAGCTTTTTATATGTCTGCATACATTATGGATGCAATCTGTTTTATGACTCCCTTTCCATTAATGAATTGGAGTTGGATCATTTCCTGTCCATAGCCTATTCATAAATATCACTCAGCCCTCTGGGAGGAAAATGCTAAAGAGGCATTTTATGAGGTTTGTCATTTCGTCATAATTCCTATGCACAGGATGTTTTTTGGATGCGAACCCCCTCGCATTTCTGATGCAATCACAGAAAACCTTAAAGCAGTTGCCAACTGGTTTATTGAGGAAAATTTTTCCTACATTAGGGTTTATGGTTGTTCCATTCCCCCTCATGCACTCCCTAAATTCCTACCAGATAGATTGGTGTGCAGGGAGATAGCTCATCAGATAGTAAAGGGCAAGGTTGGATTAGAATTAAAAGAAGCTTAAAAGAAATCGTGGCCATCTTTCCCTGTTCATATTGGGAAATTTGCTTTATTAAATTTAGGCCATTCTAAGGTAGAGGTTGAGTCATTGGAAGAAGTGAAGTTAGTAGATATTGAGCACAGGAAATATGACCCCTACCAAGTTATAAGTAGGCATTTCACACATTGCAATTTAAAGGCGTATGAACATGAAATATCTATTTATGATGATATATTTAAAGATGTTAAATCCTATGAAGAGGTGCTGAGCAGAGTACAGGCCATGCCACCTGACTCACAGACTGGGTTTGCATCTTTTCAGAGCCATAGGCGAAGTTGCCTACCAAAGAGTTTGCAGGGTGAAGCTTCGACCTCACCTCCAGAACAGGAAGAACCCCCTCCAGGGTTTGAAACAAATACCAAAGACAAGGTGAAGGATCCTGAGGTGCCTCCCCAAAACACAGGGGGTTCTCAAATAAAAGAATTAGAGATAGAGAAAGGAAAAGGACTGGAAACAACTCCAGAAAATCTTAATGATATCCCAGAAAAAATAGGAGGAACAGCATAACAGAGCTCGGTAGTCCTATCACCTCCTTAACTCCATTACAGTCAGCTTTTGGAACTCCCCATGAAGGAGCTTTATATGTCAGTGATCTAGAGCCGATTTCAAGAGATGAAATCCCTCCATCGGATTACTTTTTCAGTAAAAAGCGAAGAGCGGTCTTGAAGCAAGAAATTCATCCAAGAGGAGATGGGATGATTAAAAAGCATAGGGTGATTATAGATGGAAATAAGCTCAAAGATGGAGAATTTGCTATGGAATTAGCAGGTACGATGGGTGCTATAGCATCAGAAAATATGTATTCTGTTGGCAATTTAACAACTATGCTTGAGCAAAAGGACCAAACAATAATTCAGTTGCAAGACAAATTAAAAGAAACTGAGAGAAATATCAGTTGGGGAATACAAAAGAGTCTAGAACAAGCTAGACTAAAGGATATGCAAGAAATTCAGAAAATGAATAAAGATTTGGAGGAGGCAAAGTATACAATACAGGTCACACAGGAACAAGTCCGAAAGCTGGGAGAAGAAAATAAACATTTGTAGGATAAAATTATTTCTATTACTAATCAAGTAGTAGAACTTGAAAATTTCAGAACACAAGCATTGGAGATATATTTAAAAATAGAGCAAGAACAACAGAAAGCATTTTTGAATCTGGAAGTAGTCCAGAATTATTTTCAAGAAACTAATAAGTATTTGGAGAATGTTTTCTGGAAGGAAAGGGAGGTGAAAGAAGCTAGAACGACTTTTCAAAAGGCAGTGGCCTTCTCATCAAAGGAAGAAGCTGGAAAGATTCAAAAATTATCTATTTATGAACAGGTTAAAGGGGACATAATATTAAAAGTGTGGGAAGCAAACCTGGCCGAATATAAAAGAATAACCAGAGAGGTTAATGATGATTGCCAGGGAATTTTTGATCTCATAGAAAGAGCTTCATTGAATATCGGAACAGATGATTGTTCCGGATTATTAGGTGAGATTAATATTGCCAAGCACCAGCTAAGATCCAAAGAAGAGCTAGAGGAGATGAAGACAGAGATTTCAAGAATTAAATTAATCAATATCATAGAGATCAACAAATTGATGGTAATGCCGAATTTAAAGTTGAAAACTATTAAATTCACAGAAAAGATGATAAAAAGTCGTTTGCCTGAATTGCAGAAAAGATTTTTCTTATTCGAAGCAAATGAGATACCAGATGCTCCCAGGACTTTTGTGAAATTTCTGGGAAAGTGTATTCAGTGTATTGAAGCGGAAAAAGGAAGCTCATCAACGCAAGTTTAAAATCTTTTTTAAATGTTTTTTATCATTAGAAATTAGAAAGAAAATGTGAACGGTTGACATTATTGTTTATATGTGACCGTAATATTAGGAAGTTGGTTAATCACCAATGAAAAATTTTGATGAAAATGTATAAATGTAATTTCTAAAGACTGAGAAAGGGCTTCAGAATTTTTGGAGAGAGTCGATTGTAATAACAGTTTTCCTATATCTCATAATATAGATCGCAAACGAGATTCTCGATCCTGCAAATTTGTAGCTATGTTTTCTTCAACTCTGTTTACCATTCTTTATTGTATTTCTCTTTCGATGTTCTTCTAATGAATAATCAATTTGAAGTTATCTACATCTTTGATTTCTAGTTCAGATTGGTTTGGATATCAAATTTTTACAGTTTTTCCTCTGAAATTGCTATCAGTGATTTTAAGACCTGTAAATCATTTGAACCTTAATACTTAGTATTCATTAGAAACCTTGTTCTCTTTCATTATTATCTGTTGAAATATGAGATTCTTTCTTGATAAAAGCCTCATATTTTTCTGTAGTGTTTATTTGTCATCTTATGATTCTCAAATTGTTACAAATCCAGGAAATGGCCTCGAATGTATTTATGTTAGTGTTTTAAATTTCAAAATTGTTTTCTTCATATTCTCATCTCTGGAAAGTTTTGAAGTAACATTTGATTAAAATCCTTTTACAAATAAATAAAGTTTTATCCTCCATGATTGTTCCAAGTGTTAGACAACCCAACATTGAACCCGGACTTCAAGATCAAACTAGCATCACTTTGAACCTATTTAATACCATTCTACAGACAGCAACCAACCGGGCCGAATTAGAACAATCATGGGCTTCTATTGAGAGAGACATTAGCATCCAGGAACAACAAGAAGCAAGACAGAGACAGTTGAGAAACTGATTCTGCTTTACCCTTCTTTTAAACTCTTTTTCTCAAATTATTCCTTTAAACATTTAAGGATGCCTTGACAGTATACTTTATAGCCTTAAAGTATAAACTCAGGAACAACATCTTTTTGGCATCGTTGCTGGGGAATGAAGAAATGAATCTTTTCCCTAGGAAAAATGACATTGACATTTTTTGTTTTTGATAGTGAACAAGGACAGAAAACCTTCTAAGGCTTAATATTTTTCACTTGGCGACTCCACAATAACTAAACTAGCTATTAGCTGAAAGAACACCAGAAAAAACCTGGATAGAAAGCAGACCTCGCCAGTCTCCGATCCGGAAAAGATTTTAAAATCATGAAAATCACTTAAACAAGTCGTTTTACCCACATACGCTATATGTCAGCCTGACTTTACACAATTAAACACTTCGGAAACTCTTGAAAGATCACTTTCACTTCCCCTCTCATTTGATACTTTCTCATTTCCTGAAGTTTCTTCCCCAGATTTCCGAGAATATTCTCCTCACACTTTTCGAACTTCAGCCTCAAATCTAACCATGGTTGCACAAGGAGGTGCTGGAGCTGGGGGTGGTGCCCCTGGAGGTGGTCAAGTACCGCTTCCTGGAATCTTCACTAAAGTAGCTGCTAGATACGCTCCACTTGTTCTTCCCGTTCCTCTTCATGATCTCCCCGAGAATTATATGAAAAGCCTTCCAAAATTTACAGGGGAAGGTGATCTGACTGCCCAAGAACATATAAACTTTTTTGATCAATTTGTTGACATACTCGGAATAGAACATGAAGATGTTTATTCTAGACTCCTCGTTCAAAATTTCGAGGGACAGGTGAGGACCTGGTTCCGATCCTTAGCAGCTGAATCTTTAAGATCCTATGAAGAACTTGAAAGTGCATTTATTAGACAATGGGGAGAGAGGAAGGATCACCTCTACTACTTGACAGAATTCAGAGCCCTTAGAAAGAAAAAATATGAATCAGTTCTAGAATTCACACAGAGGTTCAATAAGTTGTATAATAAAATTCCAGTTGAGGTTAAACCTTCACAACCCGCAGCAAAAGTGACTTTTGTTGTTGCTTTTGATCCCAACTTTTCCTTATTATTGAGAGAAAGGAGATCTACGAATCTCATGAAAATGCAGGATGATGAGCTTGAGATTGAATCTAACATGATGGCATCATGGAAACTAAAAGCAAAGACTGAAACTGGAAACAGAGAAAATAGGAAATTTAAAGAACAAGGTGGATCTTCAGGATCGGGAAAATCCTCAGGAGATAGAATAGAAGAGATGGCTAGGGTCATTCGAGAACTTTCAAACAAGATCTCAAAAATGGAACTCGAGAAATCGAAAAGAGATAATTTCCCCAGAAAAGATTTTCATAGAAATCCTGATCCTCAAGGACCACAGAAAATAATTAAAAATGAAGATCAAAAAATTCCAACACCCTTTAAAAGTGAAAATTACATTGGAGAGGAAGATTTAGGATATTTTGAAGAAATCGATGAAAATATTAGTAACCTTGGCGATGATAATAAATCACCTTATTTATCGAGACAGGATTACGAAGCATCTTTAAGTAAAGAAAGTACATCGGAAGACAATGTTAGTGATAATATGTCTGAAAACTTCACTTATCAAGATATCGCAGATGATATCATAGCTGAATTACAGGGAAAACATAATTTAAGACCGAGGAACAAAAGTCTCCCAAATGTTCCGACAAAAAAGATTTTGCCGAGAAGTGAAACTGATGAAACAACTCCAAAAGTTGTTGATAAACAGTCTGCAAAAAGAAACACAGCTGATACGCAACCTGTCCAGTCAAAACCAGTAGGAACACTCCCTGTGAAGACACAAGCTCCTATAAATGAAAACAAGTCCACGTCTCAATGAAAAGATGAAAAGAAAGTAATGGAGGCCCCGAATGCAGAAAATGACAAGGCCCTAGGAAATTTCAATTTGGAAAACGAAATAAATAAAATCAAAATTCCTATTCCCCTTGTTGAATTAGCTAAAAATCCCATATACAAAAAACAAATTGTTAAGATGATTAACTTTTCCGAAGACGAAAGCCAAGTTGACGTCATCAACTTAGAAGATGATAAACCAAACATAGTCTTTGGTCAACACTTCGAAGGTGCGCGAGACACTGTGGCACCCTTTTATATTACGTTAGCCCTGTTTGATCACCTTCTACATAACTGTATGTTGGATTCCGGAGCTTCCCACAACGTTATGCCAAAGGAAATTATGGAAAAACTTGGTCTTGAAATCACAAGGCCCTATGGTGACTTATATTCTTTCGATTCAAGGAAAGTCAAATGCATAGGTATGATTAAAGACCTAGTGGTAGGTTTGGCTCAAATACCTACTAAAAGTATTCTTATGGATGTAGTGGTCACTGACATTCCCCCAAAGTATGGTATGCTATTATCTAGATCATGGGGTGCCAAGCTTGGAGGATCTATCCAACTGGATATGACATACGCTACAATTCCAGTTTTCGGAGGCCAATACACTCGTCTTTACAGAGAGACTAGGTTGGCATTTACTGTAGGTGACCCACACAACCCGAACAATCATCCAGTTTATATTGCCGACCAAGACTTAGGAAATTGTATATTATCTATTGATGACGATTTTGAAGTAGATGTAGATGATAATTGTATAGAAGAAAAAATTGAAAAAAAAGAAATAGAGAAAAATGTATATAGCACTGGTGTATGGAAAATGTATTTTGATGGTGTTTCGTCTTTCCTTGGAGCTGGGGCAGGAGAAATTCTTGTGGCTCCTGATGATCAATTTGTTATTCCTTTTTAATATAGGCTTCAGTGGAATGTGGATTGTACAAACAATTTATGCGAGTATGAAGCTTTAGTGCTAGGATTAGAAGCTGCTAGAAGGATGAAAATTAAGAAACTCAAAGTCTTTGGTGACGCCAAGTTAATTATAAAATAGGTGAATCAGCAGTACCATGCTAAGCATCCTAGATTACGATCCTATAGGAATTGTGTCTGGGATTTAATCGAGAACTTCTTCTCATATGTGAATTTCCATTTCGTCCCAAGATCTGAGAATCAACAGGCTGATGCTTTAGCTAAAGCTGCATCAACTTTCACACCCCCAACTGCTTTTAAATTAAAATATCACATTCAAATGAGACGTCACCCTTCGATACCAAATAACATACAACATTGGCAAGTTTTTGAAGACGATGAGCAACTTCGAAAGTTTCTAGAATCATTAGACGAATTTGCAGAAACGCATACCGATCAAGAAAATCAAAATGATCCTGTTTGGATCATGCAAGAGGGGGAAGATTATAAAGAATTTCATGACAAAATTGCAAATCACTGAATGTTTGTTCTCAAGAACAACCAGATTCCCAATGGTCTAATCCCTTTGGAAAGACTTTTTAATCAAGATGATATACCCTCAAAAATCACCCTACAACCCCAACCAGAGGAGGTTGAAGATTGTAATATAGGAACTGAAGAAAATCCCCGAATGGTTAAACTATCGAAATATTTATCAACAGAAAACAAAAATAAATACACGGAGTTGTTAAGAAAATACAAAGATGTTTTCTCATGGTCGTATGAAGAACTGAAAACATATGACACTTCTGTGATCGAACATAAGATACCCCTCAAACCTGGTGTCAAACCTTTTAAACAAAAACTTCGACAATTTAACCCCATTTTATTACCTGTTATCGAACGAGAAGTCAAAAAACTTCTTGATGGTAAGATAATTGTACCCCTAAGATATTCTAATTGGGTAGCTAATCTGGTCCCAGTTAGAAAGAAAAACGGGGAAATTAGACTGTGTGTCGATTTCAGGAATCTTAATAAATCTTCTTTCAAAGATAATTATCCTCTACCTAAAATGGACCATGTTCTTGAAAAAGTAGTAGGAGCTAACAGGATGTAAATGATTGACAGATTTTCAGGTTATAATCAAATTGCCATCAGTGATCTTGATAAAGAAAAAACTGCATTTACCACTCCTTGGGGCACGTTTATGTACGATAAAATGTCGTTTGGACTGATGAATGCAGGTGTTACTTTTCAACGCGCGATGGATATTGCTTTCGTTGGCGAACGGGACAAGTTCATAGTCATCTATTTGGATGATCTTACTGTTTTCTCTAAATCAGATGAAGACCATATGATTCATCTCAAACAGACATTTGAAAAATGTCGCAGGTTTGGTCTATCCTTAAATCCTAAGAAGTCTCATTTTGCTATGCAAGAAGGAAAGTTGTTGGGTCACATCGTATCTCAATATGGAATTAGGATTGGCCCTAAAAGAGTAGAAGCTATAGATACAATAGCTATTCCTAGGAATGTGAAAGAAATTCAATCATTTTTAGGAAAAATAAATTTCTTGAGAAGATTTATTCCTAACTTCGCTAAAATTGTGAAATTGATTACAGATATGCTCAGAAAAAACAGCGAAGTAAAATGGACAGCAGAAGCTAAAGCATCCTTTGCCCATATTAAGAAGGTTATAAGTGAGGCACCAGTACTAGAGAGCCCCGATTATCTCAAAGATTTTTTTATTTTTTCATTTGCCTCCGAACACACGCTTGTTGTTGTACTCCTTCAGAAGAATGAAGAAGGTTTCGAGCAACCAATAGCCTTCTTTAGAAAAAGTCTCTGAGATGCTGAACTCAAATATAATATAATGGAAAAGCAAGCATATGCTATGGTAAAAGCATTGAAAGATTTCAGAACTTTTTTTTTACATTCTAAAGTGATTGCATATGTACCCACTAGTTCTGTAAAAGATATTTTGGTTCAAGCAGACAGTGATGGAAAAAGAGGAAGATGGCTTGCTAAAATTCAAGAGTTCGACTTGGAGGTTAAACCGACAAAATTGGTAAAGGGGCAAGGTTTAGCTAAACTTTTAGCTGAATCCAATTTCAGATCTCTTGGGATAAATAGTTCTCAGGAGGAGGAAGAATGGGTAGACGTGAATGAACTTGAGGACCAAATAGTCGAAAACAGAATCGAGGAGAAATTCGCGTCGTCGAATTGGTACATGGACATAGTAACATACTTACTGACATTGAAATGTCCAACTGACTTGTCTCCATCCAAAGCTAGAACGCTAAAGCTGCATGCAGTCAAATACTATATTTCTAAAAAACGATTATATTGGAAAGACTCGCTTGGCTTCCTCTTGGTCTGTCTGGTCAAGTCGGAAACAGAAGAAGTTATAGGTCAATTTCATGAAGGAATCTGTGGAGGACACCACGCTTGGAGGGATACGGCATATAAAATCCCGAGGGTTGGTTATTACTGGCCCAAACTTTTCCCAGATGTCATTGCTAAGGTACGAGCTTGCATCCCTTGCCAATTTTTTGCAGGAAAACATAAACTACCAGCGATGCCATTGGTCCCAGTCAAGACAGAAGCTCATTTTTAACAATGGGGACTAGACTTCATAGGTGAAATTAATCCTCATTCAAGTGCTCAACACAGATGGATTCTGACCTCTACAGATTATTTCACCAAATGGGTGGAAGCTATCCCAACAAGAAAGGCTACTGATTCGGTGGTTATAGACTTCTTAGAAGAAAATATTTTGTCTAGGTTCGGTTGTCCCAGAAAGATAGTCACAGACAATGCGCAAGCTTTTAAGTCTATGGAAATGGTCAGCTTCTGCCAGAAATATAATATTGTGTTGGGTCATTCCATAGCATACTATCCTCAGGGAAATGGTCTGGCAGAATCTTCAAACAAGAGCTTAATCAGTATAATCAAGAAAGTTTTAAACGAAAATAAAAAATCTTGGCATTTACATTTAAAATATGCTCTGTGGGCAAATCGGATAGGCACAAAAAAGTCTATCGGTACTTCTCCCTTTCAAATGGTAAATGGAATAGATGTAGTGTTGCCTATAAACCTAGCACTTCCAGTAATGAAACTATGGCAAGACGAGAAGGAAGAACCGAATCCTCTCACAAGGAGGATAAACCAGTTGATTGAAGTTCAACAGCACAAAGTGGTAGTGGATGAAAAGTTGCAGAAGTACTAGGATGACATGAAAGTATTATTTGATCGTAAAGCCAAGGACGGGAATTTTCTCCCTGGGGATCTGGTTTTGAGATGGGATGCTCGAAAAGAGGATTCGGGAAAAAATGGTAAATTCGATCATATTTGGTATGGACCATTTAAGGTAGCATCTCCCGAAGGAAAAAATTCATTTTTACTTGAAAATTTGGATGGTAAAATCTTGAATGCCCCTGTCAACTGGCATTTTTTAAAGCATTATATGGAATAATTAATTTCCAGAAACACTCATTGTATATACAGTTTTGTTTTTCATTTTTAGAAAATCTATTTTCATTTTGTAAATAAATAAAAATAAAATAAAACTAGTTAAGATTCTGAACCAAAAAAAAAAAAAAAGTTTTAAAATATACTTTCACCTTAAGGGTTCACCTAGAACAAGTTTAAAAGGCAATCGAAGTAAAAAATCTTAAAGAGAAGAGTCCAACGGGATTATTTTTTAATTTACAACTTGTGTTTTCTTACTTACATTTTGTTGGACATCTCCTTTTATAGCTTCAGTTATGTTTTGTGCTTTTCGGGTTCCCCATAGAGATATGAGAGATTTTGTCTTGACTTTTGAACTCGGAAAATAATTAAATTCAGTAAGACCAGTCTTCATAGTTCTTATTTTTTGACTAAAAGTGGTTATGTTTAGGTTGATTCTGACTCTCTTAGGTTTCTTAATAGTTTGTCTGAGGATTTAAGCTTGCTCAAAAGAAAACCCCTGAAAATAATCTTTCCCTTTTTCTCTACAGACTGAGGGGTTTTGAAAGTTGAGAAAAGAATGGTCTAGAATAATCAAAACAGTTTGACAAACTGCTATTGTAAATTTTTACACAAATAACCACCCCTGATATTTTAAGTATCACTGATTGCCCCCACTTCGTATTTATAAGATAAATATAAGACATATGGTGAAAAGAAATTCATATTTGATTGCCCCCATCTAGTCCCAAAGACGATGAAAGGAAATTCATTTAAATGATTTCCCTCATCTAATATAAAATAAATAGATAACTTCACCGGGGTACTGAACAGGTCCGCTGATAGTGAAGCAATATCTGAATATAAAAATATAATTATCACTCGAAGCGGTGAAAGGAAATTCAGTAAAAAGGGACAGATAACTTCACCGGGGTACTGAACATGCCCGCTGGAAGTGAAGCAATATCTGAGGTATCTGTAATGGTTTTCATACTTATCTATCACTCTATTCTAGTTACCAGTTTTTTCAAAACCGGATCTTCATCTTAAGTCAAGATAGAGCTACCCTTTTAAAATTATAAATTTTATTTTGATTGATGCAAGCCGAAATTTACAAATCTGTTAAGTTTCCTAAGATTGTTTTAATCATCTTAATACTAACTTAATTTTAGAACGAGAAGAAGAATATTATGAAGAATACTATAACTGATTTTAAAGCAAATAAGAAGTTTTGAAAAGATTTTCAGAAATTGAAAAGAAATCTCTTTTTACTCTCCTTTAGCAGTTTTACCAGTGATAAACCCTTGACACCATTTACCTAATGAAGGCACTGAGTCCACATGTTCTCCTCATCCCACAGGGAGACGAGGTCCCCAGTTGGAGCCTATGTTGAAACAGATCCAAAATTTTTATCCTTAAGGCCTAAATTTTTCTTTTTCGGATTTCGGCTATTCTTAAAACACAAGTTTCGTATCATTTCTAAGTATATGATACCTTTTTCCTTAGTTTATTTTTAATTTTTTGGATAATGAACGAGAAAAAGGTTTACAAAAAAAAATATAAGACTTCTGATACTTTTTATTTAAAAAATATTTAAAAACGTGTTGAAATATAAATTTACGATTTTTTAAATTAAACTTAAAAGAATTTTTGGGATTCAGGGTTTCCTACAAACAAAGCTTTCGATGCAAATAGAATCACGAAATCCTGATCCCAGATTTCCCGATACATTTAAATATTAATTAAAACACGAATTAATTAATTCTCTTATAAGAAAGTGTAAGAGTTAAGATAATCATGTCGCGATTTCGGGATTTGGGTTTCAGTGAGATCACACCTCCTGTCATCATATTTCCCGAAATACCGAACTACGAAAACCCGATCCACAGTTCACTTCAAATCAAACTAATTTTTCTTCGGTCTAAATTGTGATTAGTAAGTTAATTAAAATGAGTTAAGTCCTGTTTAAAAAAAGAAAACCATCGCGATTTCGCGATTTTGGAGATCGGACTTCATTGATAACATACTTCTCGACGTCAGGATTTCCGAAATAAGTATGACAACCATATTAAAACATCGCGATTTCGGAGATCGGACTTTATCAACGACATACCTTTCGACATCAATATTTCTGAAACCCCGAAAAGTGATGTTTTCAGATTTAATCTATAATTAACACTAATCAATCTTCTTCTAAAATAGGTTTAATGGTAATCATTATTTAAGTGTTCATTAATGCTTCGTTTTCCGATTAAGTAAGTTTCTCATTTTCTTTCAAAAAATCGAGAGCGCCTAAGTACGGACATTAAATGCATATCTCTGAAAAATATCTTCCGCATTAAGAGCTTTAAATTTGTGACAGTTGTGCAAATCTTGTCATTTTTTAAATGTATTCAAAGTAAACATTCGAACATCTGTATTTTCATTTTAAGTTGAGCTCATTCATCCATTTTCTGTGACAAGTTTTCAAGTTAAACTCAGAGTCATGGCACCTAAAAAGGCACCGAAGAAAAATGAAGACACACAGGAAGGTGATATTATCTCTGAAATTTACAGGTGAAACTTTAGAGGTTATATTTAGCACCAGTTTACTTCTAGAGGGCATAACTCCTTGCTTAGAAGTCTGTTTGGGGAACAAGAGTAGTCTATAGAAATATTATGAGACATACAATACATATATGGATCCATAGTGGAAATATGGGTATGCAAAAATGTGTAGGAAGACAAAGTATACACTTGTAGCATACATGGATAAAATAGGAAAAATAATCTAAACTTCCAAAGGCCATAACTTTCATATTGGAGCTCAGATTTGAGGGAAAAAATAGTCATTGGAAAGGTATTAAGGGTGAGAAGCAATATATCAACCCATAATTTAGATTCATGCATTTTTTTTTTCATAATTTGAAATGAAGAATGATCTATAATCTAATTAATGAAAATTTTGCAACACGCTTGATTCTAACAACAATTCTTGCATGCACATTCTTGCAGAATTAATGGTACATGTAAAAATACTTTAGTTACTATATGAGAAATAGATATATGGAGGATGCCCAAGGGTCTTACATCCATGAGGAGGAAATTAGAGGCATGCATGTCAGCATGGGGAATGTTGAGATAGAAACTAATGGAACAAGAGATGGGCAGGAGCTTGTAACTATGAGAAGCGTGCAGAGAGTGTTATAGAATCAATTTCCACCATTGAAGTATTGATAATCTTAATTGGCATAGTCTCTATGCTAATTGTAGACACCTCTTCCCCGTACCTCCTTGAGATATTCTAAAAAACACGTTTTTGGAACTTGTATGCAGCTTGGAAGCTATGCGACATGCGTATACATAGGTTTCTCCAAAGAAAATCCTGTACATGTTAATAAATTCTTAAAAATATATATGTTTTCCTAATTAAATGTTGAGTTACGGGTTTGTTTAGTTTCCTAACTCCTTTTACCTATACTCAATTGTTTCTAAATATCTAGAGAAGACTTAAATAGAGAATTTGGTCAAAGGAGAAACAGAGGAGAAAGGTAATGATTCATTGATATCATAGAAAACATCCAATTGGATACACCTACCATTTATCTAAGCCCATATACCTCCCATTTTCTGTTGGTTCTTGACCTAGAAACCCTTGTTTCCAAACTTCTTTGAGAACCTTCCAATCTGACTAGGAGTTTCCCTTATACTCTCCTTGACTCTACCGGTGAATCGAAGGTCAGGACCAACCTTTATAGAAGGATATTAGGTGGAAAGACCCAGAATATTTTTGATGAGGCAGTTCCACAATAGAACACGTATATAGTGTAACTACCAAAACCATTGAATATTTATAAGAATCTCATTCCTTCGAAAATCATTGTGTTTGTAATGTTTAATTTGTAGTTATTTCATATATGTTGTGTAAAACACTAGTTGCATTGATTATTCCTTTATATTTAATTGGACTAATGGGTAGTTATTGGTATAGATACCTCTCTACGTAAACTTGTACGCTTGAATTTCTTGCAAGTTGTAGAGGAAACTATTGGCAAAGAGAGAGAAGATTCTAGAATTCAGGAATGACATCGAACGTAGGACTGTCAGTGAGTTTATTTTTCTTCTCCTCAAGATAGTTAGTTATTTCAATTGAATCGGTTATAAAATCTTTGTTGTGTGTTATCTTTGGATTTTTCTCCCTTTACGATTATCAATTTTCTGCAATAAGCCCACAAGTAGGGTATTTTCCTCAAAAGTAGAGAGAAGTCTATTTTTATAGGGACGATAATGAAAATATCATGTAAGCTTGGGAGGAGATACTATAGAGTTTGAATATGATGCAAAAGAGAGTCAACAAAGACTCTAGCACAAGACCAGATGCTAGTGCAATACAAGTATATGTATCTAGATCCCATGATAGGAGGGATGATCATGGAGGATTTAGACAATCAATGAGTGTTAGTATACATTAGCATCATCATTCCCCAAGGAACTCAACTAGAAGAGAATATGAATTTTCAAGGTCGGAAAGAATCCCAAGTATGTATCATGTCAATCGCTAGAGGAGGCATGGGTAACATATCTTGCAAAGCAATCTTAGAAAGATAAAGAAACCATCATTTGATGGAGAGAATAGGAAAGGAGGAGATGCAAAAGCATGGTTGTTGGGAAATTATGAGGAAATGTTTCCAGATACATGATTATTGATCAAATGTAGAATTTATGATTGCAACTTAAAATCTCCAATGAAAGTCATCTATGTGGCAGGATCAACTGAAGTAGGTCAAGCACCTTGATGAGAAGACAATTTCTTGGAAGTAGTTCAAGAAATATTTCTAGCATCAATACTTGTCAAAGAAATATTATGACAAGAAGATGCAAGATTTCTTTTAAATCAAATTTGGGAACATGACGATGGATGAGTATGAGAGAAATTCTTGCAACAGGTATGTGAGCTTTAGTAGGGATGAGAAGGTCAAATTTCATAGGTTCCTGAGTGGACTTGCATCCTTCTACAAGGGATAAAATTTAGTATGATGATCTTGAGGATTTAGAAGAAGCCATAAGAAAGGCTAAGTATTTGTATGAGTAGAAAAGAGGAAGGCCATCTTTCCAAAGGGCTTGGAATGACAAGAAGAAGGACAATATGGGTCAAAGGAAGAAATGATTCAAGCCACATTTCATCATGAATGGTTCTCAAGAACATAAACAAGGGAAACCATCTCATGATGATCAGAAAATTATAGATTCCTTGGGAAAGCGGCCAAGACAATAGCCCATAAAATGTTGGTGATGTGAAGGAGATCGCATGTACAAAGATTGTTCTTAGTAGAGAGACATGATGAAGATTGTGCATAATATCAAGTAGGAGGAGACAATAGAGGATGTGGGAAGGAGCATGCCAAGGATCTATGCATCCTTGGATAATAAACAAGAAGACTATCAATCCCACATAATTGAAGTGGAAGGTAAGATTGATAATCATCCCATAGTTATTTTGATTGATTTCAGATCTAGTCATAGCTATATAGATCCAAATCTAGTTGAAAGATTTAAATTGAAGAAATGTAAGCATAACAAGTATTGGTTAGTTTATCTAGCTACTAGAACCAAGAGAAGAATCAATGAGCTTGTTAAATATTTCCCAATAGACATGAATGGAGTCAATAGTAAAACAAAATTGAACATCATACCACTTGATTGGTATGTATTGGCTAGAAAAGCATAATGTTGTATTGGATTGTTATAACAAGGATTTCACATGTATTGATGAGGAAGGGAATACAAGGACAATGCAAGGTATTCCAAGGACTATATCTATTTGAGAGATTTCATCATTGCAACTGAAAAGAAGTTTTAGACAAGGGTGCCAAATATATGCAGCCCATATGGAAGAGAAAATGAAGGATAAGAAGCCAAGTCCTGAAAATTATCTAATCTTGAAAGAGTATGAATATGTGTTTGGGAAGTTTCTAGGATTTCCACCAAAAAGGGATATTGATTTCTCTATTGACCTAATGCCTGGAGCTACCCCAGTTTCCAAAACTTCTTAGAGAAAGAGCACACCAGAGTTAAAATAATTGCAAATGCAACTAGAGGAGTTGTTGAAAAATGGGTACATACACCGAAGTGTTTCTCCTTGGGGTTCCCCATTTATTTTTTTCAAGAAAAAGGATGGAATGATAAGATTGTGTATTGAATTTAGACAACTGAACAAAGTTACAGTCAAGAACAAATGTCATTTTCCAATGATCGATGATCTTTTTTATTATCTGAGGGGAGAAAATATATTTTCTATGATTGAATTGAGATTGGGTTATCATAAATTAAGGATTAGAGAAGAAGATATTATAAAGAAAACCTTTTGGACAAGGTATGGACATTGTGAATTTGTAGTGGTTCCCTTTGGGTTGACAAATGAACCCACTACATTTATGTGTCTAATGATGGAGTGTTGAGAAATTCCTTGGACAAGTTTTTCATTGTCTTCTTGGATGATATTATTATATATTCTAAGACACGGGAGGAGCATGAGAAACATTTGATGATGGTGTACAAGTGTTGAGATATCACCGATTGTATGCCAAGTTGAGTAAATGCATTTTTTATCAAAATAAGATCCATTATTTGGGTTACATTATTTCCAAATATGGCATAGCAGTCGATCCGAAAAAGATTGAGGCAATCAAAAGTTGGTCAACACCAACAAACATTTCAAAGGTTAGATCATTTATGGGTCTACTTGGTTACTGTAGGAGATTCATTACAAGATTCTCCAAGATTGCACACCCAATAATATATTTGCAAAACAGAGTAAATCTTGAATGGACTCAGTGTGAAGAAAGTTTCCAACACATAAATAATTTATTAACTATTCCACATATTTTAGGAGTTACAAACCCATATGAGGATTTTTTTGTGTGCATCGCTGCATTCAAGGAAGGGCTCGATGGATCCCTTACACAAAATGGACATGTAATTTTTTATTAGTCTAAAAAATTTAAGGAGCATGAGATAAACAATGCCACACGTGACTTAAAGTTGGTAGCCATAACACATGCTTTAAGGATGTGGAGGCATTACCTTATGGGTGGAAAATTTGAATTGAGGATAGAGCATAGTGGTTTGAAATATTTTTTTGAACAACCAACACTAAATTCCAGATAGACTAGATGGTTGGAATTCCTTAGTGAATATGACTTTGACATCAAGAACATAAAGGGAAAAGAGAACAAGGTGGTTGATGCACTTAGTAGAAGGGTGCATAAAATGCATGCTACAACCATTAGTATATACAAGACAGATTTGAAAGATGTAATTCTAGAGGTTGTAATATCAAACTAGCATTATGTGCAAATTAAAGAAATACTACAGTAGGATAATGTACACCAGAAGTATAAGGATTATAAGCTAGAATAGGATGGAATCCTATTATTCCAAAACATATTTTATGTTCCCAATTCACAAGAATTTAGAAATTATATTTTAAAGGAGATGCACAATGTTCCATACACTGGACATCCAAGATACCAGAAAACTATTACAACAGTAAGAGGCTAATATTTTTGGACTAGTATGAAAAGATATGTCACTGATTACTTGGCCAGATACATAAAATGTCATAGGGTAAAGGCTGATCATAGACACCCAACAAGATTGTTGCAACCACTCCCCATTCTAGAATGGAAATGGGAAGTTGTTACTATTGATTTCATTACCAAATTTCCTAGGACAACAAGGGAACATGATTCCATCATGGTAGTGGTGGAAAAAATTACAAAGAATACACATTTCATTCCTATAAAAGTAACTCAAGAGAAAACCAATATTGCATAAATTTATATGAAATAAATTGCTAGGCTACATGGTGTGCCTAAGGCAATAGTGTCAGACCGAGATCCCAAGTTCAGTTCCAATTTTTGGAAGGGATTATTTAAAGGATTTGGGACAAATTTGAATTTAAGTATAGAATACTCACCCATAGTCATATGGATAGACAAAGAGGATTAATCAAATAATTGAATATATGTTGAGAATGTATCTAATGGACAAGCCCTCTAGGTGGGAGGACTATATACATTTATTTTAGTTTGGTTATAATAATGGGTATCAAGAGTCATTGAAGATGAACCCATTTGAAGCATTGTATGGAAGAAAATGCAACACACCAGTAAGTTGGGATAACTCAATAGATAGAGTTGTGATTGGGCCAGAATTGTCGAAAGAAATGGAAGAGCGGATGGTAAAGATTAGGAAGAATTTGAAAACTGCACAAGACAAGAAGAAGATCTATGCCAACAAAATAAGAACACATAGAGAGTTTAAAATAGGAGAGCATGTGTTTTTCAAAGTTAGAGCCAAGAGAAGCTCACTGAAATAGGAAAGCTTTCCAAAGTTGGCTGCAAGATATTGTGGGCCATTTGAAATTCTAGAAACGATAGGTTCAGTTGCATACATGTTATCATTAATTGTATCCATGAGAATTCATAATGTGTTCCATGTATCTTTATTAAAAAAATATGTAAAGGATCATAAGCATGTGATTGATTGGACTGTGATCCAGGTGGAACACGAAGGGGACTTATGGGTAGAACCAGTGTGCATCTTGGATTGGAAATTCAAAGTCCTCAAGAACAAATCCATCAACTTGGTAAAGGTTCAATGGACCTACTATGGTCTTAAACTCCAACTTCCAAAAGGATTCTTCATTTTCTTATGTACAAATGTATATTTAGTTCTCTTTAAAATTTACAAAAATCTATGAGTATGCTTCCCGCCTATTAGTCTCTTGTGTATTCATAGGGACCACTGTCTCTTGTGTATTCATAGACCTGGATCGGGGGTGACTTGTTGTTGAGAAATAGAACAACAAGTCTACAGTTGGGAGGAATGTCCATCCACTGCAGTGGGTTACATAATTTATAAGATAAGTGTCCTTGTTTGTTGTGCTTATGTATGTTAAATGTTGATATAGTTGTTGTTCATTTTACTCTAATATATTTTGGTTATTTTTGTATGTTGTTAGTAGACTTATGTGTGTAATTTGTAGTTATGTTTCTAAACATGTTTAGTTGTGATTGTGCATGTTTAAGCACGTGCATTTACATTTTTATGATTAGCATGGACCATTGCATAAGTTCGAATCTCATGATGTTTGTAAATTACACATTTAAATGTACCTGTTAGTGAATTTTAGTAGTAATGGTAACAAGATTTCAACACAGAGCTTGAATTTATGCTATCTCTAGGAAATATTTGGCATGTGTGGTACAAGGCCTATTGTGCACATTGTTTGTCTCAATGAGGACTTGGAATTTTTACAGTTTGGTATCAAAAAATTTATTGGATTGTTTTAGCAGTGGTGTGACCCATCCTGTGGATGGGTACATTACATTTTGGATTGTTAATCGTCAAGGCCTAGACAAAGTAAGAGAAGGCATACTTATATGACCTCCTAGTTGTGATTTTCACCATCTAAGCCTCAGTAGTTGAAGATGATGGAATCATGTGACCTTTTTCTTATGATTCCAATTCTATTTATTTATGATTTGGAGCTCAAGTGAACCTTTTCATTTGATTCTTTTTATGTGATTTCTACCTTATACCATCTAAGAATACTTATTTTCTACCTCACTACTGAATCCTTTTACTAGGCATAATGATTTCCCCACAATTCTATTTATTTGGTTGTTTCAAAATAATGAAAAAAATGTTTTTCATATAGCCTTTATCCATTGGATAAAATATTGAAATCAATGCATGAAATAGAATAACCAAATTTTTCCATTGTACAAACACTGAAATCAATGCACTATAGTAAAACCAATGTAGTGAACAACTTATCCAAAATTTATAAAATTTACAAACAATACAATCTATTCAATGTAATGATGAAATCAATGCAACAATCAACTTATTTTATGATAATAATAAATCAATTATAAATATAAATCACCAGAAAATATAAAATACAAATAACGTAAGAACTGAAATCCCAAATCCCAATTTCATTTCTTTCATATTTATTTAACTCTTAAAATTTTGATATATCAAATTTTTACTTGTGATTTTGATCTCTCAATATGATTGTTGAAGAAAAATCTCGTTGCGGACAGGTAGATCTCCTCTTGAGAGCTAGACTCTTAACTCTTAAGACAGAAGATGCTTATCGTGGTCACTGACTTCCTTTTAGATCTAGATAAACTAATGTGTGAGGGGGAAGGAGAAAAGAAGTACCTTTTACCATTGTTTGTCCCTGCACGGTCCGAGTTGAGCTCCAATCTTTCGCTCCTCGATAAGCCCTGTAGACAAAAAAAAGTACAACCACTTCCTACTCTACTGATATTAGCTTAAAACAGATCTATCTACTTAGATACAAGTTCATGTGAGATTAAGCACAAACTAGAAAGAAACAGGCCAAGCTTATTATATTGATGAGAACAACAACGAAGGAAACTTACAACCGTAGATGCGAGTGCAACAGCTTCATCAAGTCCTCCTTGTCTAACCCTTACTTCAAAAGACCCACAATCAGAATGACAATAAATTCACTGATTATTCTCCTCCACTTCACTGTGTGTTTCCTATGATATCATAGGTTTCATGCCTCCAATCATTTCTCTTTTTCACCATAAGAAAGCCTGCTTATATAGGTTTGGACAGGTCCAACCACTTGAGATATCTTTGGGGTAAGTTGAGGATTTTCCTCCTTCAGTTAGGGATCTTCCCTAAGATCATGGCTTGACCAAGGATTCGAATCCAACTGCCTTCAAAGATTGAAGAGATCTTTCCCCCATTCTTCTCAACAAACCAATTGTTGCCCAGAATAGGTAGTGCTCCCCCAAAAGGGAAATCAGAGTGTTATAATGCTCCCTAGTAATGTATAGGGGGGCACTAGTACTCCTGACAGTAGCAGCGCTCCTCCAAAAGGGTAGATGGAGTGTTATAATGCTCCCTGATAGTCTATAGGGGAGCGCCAGCACTCCTGAGAGAGGTATAGGGGAGTGTTCTCCTCTAAAAACTCAATTTTTGTGGTCCTTTCAAATGGCAAGAGGTTCATAAACCCAGTTAACCATTCCTCTTCTTCCAAATCAAATGTTTGAGGTGTTTCAAATGTCTTTCTGATGTTGTTATAGGTACAACATAGGCATTATGGTAGTATGCTTCTTCTGACATTTGCGACGCTTGTGAGCAAAATGTGACACTTGCGACACTTGTAATGATGACACTTGTGACACTATCGAAGTGAGTAATTTTGATGTGTAATAGATTTCCCCCCAAAGTATGAAGTTAGAAGACGAGAACTTATAACTGAAATGCTTTGCAGACTTTCAAGCAAGGGTATAGATGCAAAGAACCTGACAAAAGCTGCGCACAAACATCCAACAAATATTATGACATGTTTCAAACCTAAGGCAGGCATACCTATGCTAGGGTGATAAAGACTTGCAAGATATGGCTGCCATAAAATACACTGCGTATCCATAATTGTATTGATGAAAGGTATAGCCATCGAGGATACATTGTGGATCTATACTCCTATGACCTGAATTGATCGTAGCCACAAAGAATACACAGTGGATCCACGAGATGACAAGACATAGCCACGACTAATACAAAGTGGATCTATGTGACAGTATATGTGTCATTGTTCAAGAGAAAACTCCTTGACAACTTGGGAAAAGTACATATAAGAGTGACGACTCAACCCAGGGTATTCTTACCGATCCCGATGTAGTACGAATCTAACCATGCGAATAGATGTCCTGATGTCGAACATGGCATAAACCACTTGATTACCAGTCAATGATGTAAACCGTTAACAAGCACAAGGGAGATCATCATTGATGTCAATGATTCCAAGGTACTCTAGTACATTCCAACGAATGTGAATGGATGAGATGAAGTCGAACATCCGTGGAATCATCCGATCAGAGGTCAATGATGTAAACCCACTGTCGAACATGAGGAGGCCTGCCATTGAGGCATGCAGGTCCCAAAGTACTAATTAGTTTCTAAGTCTAGTCCCTGGATAATGTGTTGAAGTCGACAGGAATAGACTCGTCGAAGGAGGGCCTTGATGTATCCCCCATCAACGACACGAAACAGACACAGAGATGTAATTGGTAGATCAAATGAACATGGATTGACATGGGTATTGAGACAAGATATTTTTTATGGCTGACTCTCGAGGCGGATACTTCCCTTGAACACTGAGGCACGACAACAGAAACATGACAAAAACCAAAACACGATGATGCAATGGATACTGTGACTTTCTTCGGGTGACCCAAAGGAGTAAGAAAAACTCAGAGGATTGGTTCAGTGCATAGGTTCAGTGGATTAAGATGTGTGCAAAGACAAAGTGTCGTGTTCAAGGGTGACTCTAAGAGTTACTTGGTAATGTTCTCAAAAACTGTTTGTCTTGCTTCTTTCAATTTTTTCCCCCATCCAGATAGACAAATACCTCTTTTTAATTTAACGAGCTTGAGGAGGGTAACACATACTCGATATAACTCACCTTCGGTAAGTTCCTCTTCCTTTGTTTAACGAACTGGAAGAAGTAAGGGTTGGATCCTGTATGGGCCTGTTGATGTTTGTTTAACGATTCCAAAGATAGAAAACTCAAAGGTTTTTCATGATTATAGAGTCTGGAAAAACACTTAAAAGAGAACTCGCTCAGTTCCTTTTTCGTAAAGTAGTCGGATGAGACTGAAAAAGAGATACACTATCGCTCAACAGACGTTTTCTTCAAACACTTTAACGAGTGTGATGAGAACAAGGTCACTCGGCAATCTTTTCATGTTTGGAGAGTCTGAAAAGAACTTAAATATGACTCAAATGTAGTCCTTTTTCATAATGTTAGTCTCGTGAGGCCGAAAAAGAGATAAATTATCACTCAAAAGACGCCCTTTCAAACCTTTTAACAAGTGGGAAAGGAAGCAAGATCACTTGACGATCTTTTCATGTTTAGAGAGTCTAAAAAGAGCTTAAAGCAGACTATAGGGGGTTCCTTTCTCGCGTATCCATACATATCCAAAAAAGAGATAAAAGTTTACCTTGATGCATTCTCATGTATTAACGAGCACGAGAAAGAACAAAGACTAAGCTCGGTATGCCCCCATCTTGAAAAGCTAGTGGCTTAACTCTAGAATGATCATCAAAGGCTGGAAACATGCCCTCCAAGCTTCAATTCATTCATCGACTTTGAGGTTGTCACCAATTTCTCTACAAGAGGAGAAAAAGGAGAAGGGTGGATGAAAAGAAGGTTCAAGAGAGGTGACTATTTCATTTTTTAACTAGCTTGGCATAGGAAAAGAACTATGCTCAGGGCCTCTATTTCATTTTTTAATGAGCTTTCCACAGAGAAGAGAAACTATGCTCGTGACTGCTTCTTGATCATGGCTTCCAAGAGAATAATGTTCTGGAAGGATACCATGTCAAGGGACAAAACTCGGTCATGGCCTCTAGGAGATCTTCGCTAGATGGAAGATAATCACTCAGGAAGGAATACATGTCGAGGATCGCGACAGGAGTAAGGAAATCAGGCTCCAATAATATTTCCGAAGAAATCACCATGTCAACTACCGGATCCAAATCATCAAAAGTCGAAGGCATGGGAGACGATAGAAAATCAACATCAGGAGGGGAGATAGAGTGTATATCTTCCCAAATTTCTTCACGAGGGGGAATAAAAGAGGATCGGTGACAGTTATTATCTCGAGGTAACTTGGCAATGCGAAACATTTCCGAAATAGATTTATCAGAAGGAAAAATTGGAGAAATGCAGTCGATCACAGACGACAAGGAAATCAACCATGATTGCATCGAGGAACTGTCAGGTGCCAATAGATGTTGGTCATCCGACGAGGGAGAAGCGGATGGGATAGAAACGTATGATGTTTTGGCTAGACCAAGTGGCACGATGTCACCTAGTGCATCGAATTCCAATGTACAAGGTACAATCCAATGGTTAGATGACTCCAAAGATTGATAAGCCACAGTCGAAATCATGTCGACGGTGGCAATATGATGTGTAGTCGGTGGAAGTGGTGTAGGGAAGGTACCCATGAGGATATAATCTTTCAGCAAGCTAACACCAACGCTTTTACATGTGATCTTGTGTTTTCCCAAGAAAGGAATATTGTTGGTAGAGGGAACGCGAGCATCGATCGTGCAGAAATCTAATTGATCAACAGTGACAATTTTTCCCTGATGAGGAAATTGGACACATCGAAAAACCGACGAGGCAATGTAAGTCATAGCATAAAACAAACTTCTTCCAAGTAACAAGTTGTAATCGAGGGGATAATCGACCACCTCGACATCAATAGTAACAGTTTTTACACCCAATTGGATGGGCAGGGACTGTAAAAGCCCATGGGGATGAAAATATCACCCATCAAAGGCGCGTAACATAGTTGGGGATTTGTTGAGTGCTGGTGATTTTAAACCTTTCCAACACACCAAAGACATGACACAAGTCGAGGCTCCCTCATCCAGAATAGTTCGGTGGATTTGTTGGTTGTGAACAACAACATCAACTTGGAAAGCAAGTTGGTGGGAGAGTCGAGACGCATAATTGTCCAGGTTAAACATGATATGGTTGGATGACTTAGGATCAACAGCTCCAAGAGAGGCCAAGATCATTCTATGTTGACTGGGGAAGTGTTGTAGAACTTCTAACGCAGACATAGCACACGGTGCTTGAGCCAAATATTCAACAATGTTGTAGTTCTGGGAGGCACGTGAACTAGGATTAAAGGTAGCTTTGCAGATAGTGCTCTTAGGAGGGAATAATATAGAGTCGAACGTGGGTTTCTCAATCTGAAGTGGTCCAGATGGAGGATTAACCAATGGAAGACTAACGGAGGACGATGATGGATCCAGTAAAGTACCAGTACCGTTAGTGTATTTTCCTTTGTCAGGGTTACCTGGTGTGTCGTATGCCTTAGATCGAGTGGTCAAATTAATCCCATTGAACATATAAATATGTGCACTCGACGAGGCCTCATCATGAGGATGGCTAGAAATGCCCCCAGGAGAGGGGATTTCAGCAACCATGGATTGTTGTTGTGGAAAAGGCTAAGTGAGCACAGCGGGATGTGACTTTCCTTGGAAAATTTTGGCCACTTCATTGCGAAGTGGAAAATATCGAGTGTAGTGATCGCCACCACAAATGATACACGGGAATTTCAGTTTCCATTGTGGTTTCTTTTCGGTAGCAGGTGTTTGAGCTTGATTTTTTGGTTGTTCATTATTTTTTTTTATTTATTCTTTGTCTTCTTCTTACCTCCAGATTGTTGTGAAGGGGCAGATTGAACTGCATTCACCTCAAATATCTGAGTTTGGGGGGAGGTAGAAGAGAGTGTGGTCGATTGGGAAAAAGATTGAGTTTTGACGGAACCGATAACACCATCCACATGAGATGAGGATGATGGTTTAGATGGATCGGTATTAGCTCGAGCAGCATTCGGAAGAAAGTCATACAAAGTACCAGATTAGGAATAAACCAAATCTAAATACTGAGCCCGAGCGATGGCTTGTTCCTCTGTGACCGCACCACCCATAGCGACATCGCGAGCGATCGGGGGTAACAGTGATTTAGTAAACCATTCCATCAATAGTATGTCAGGAATGACTGCCTTGATCATCCTTCGTCGTCGCCTCCACTCATGAATATGGTCAGAGATATGCACAAAGTTAGTTTGACGAAGGGAGGTCAAGAGTTCAGTACCCATCTCGTAGCAAATAGGCAGTTGAAAGTGCGTGAGGAAAGACATGGCAAGGGAATTGAAATCATGGAAAGAAGCACATGGTAGTTCGATATACCACTTTGCTACCAAACCGGTAAGTGTTCGCTAGAAAAGACACAAACGTACAGAATCATCCATGAGGGAGTTTGATGAACACCACAAATGGAAAGTCATCACATGGTTGTTTGGATCTTCGCCAGGGTTTCCGTCAAATTTCAGAATATCAGAAGGAAGTTTAGCTGGAATGACTGGCCAAACTGGTGAATGAAAAATAGGATCGTTAGTTAACCAAGACAAGTCTGGGAGATCCAGAGTCGCAAGGAAAGGTAGTTGTCGGTTAATTTGCGAGTGATATTGGTGCGGCATAGGAACACCAGTAGGACCATAAACTAGGTTCGGTGGATAGTTGTAACCAGTAGGTCCTCCTACATATGGTTTTTGCTGGCTAGGATAAGAAGGATTCGATGATGAATGAGAAACATTTGCATAACCCGGTGGGTTCTGAACATTATAGGTCGGGTGATTTATTTTCCCGTGAGGAGGATAAACATTTTTCCCTTGAGAATGGTAAGGAGTAGATCCCAGAGGCAGATACACATTAGACCCATGAGGAGGGTAAGATTGTGGTCCTGGAGAACTCCAGGTGGTGGTCGGGATGCCGCCCGGATAAGATTGTCCGTAAGATGTTCTGGAAGGAACATGATTGGATACTCCTCCTAGTGGTTTATTATATGAGTTCCCCCCAATGTGGGGTTGAGTAAAAGTGCCTCCTGAAGATACTCCCCAGGATTGTGAAGGGTTTCCAGCAAACGAAGGTTTCCCCCCTGCCAGCGGTGGATTCACGATCGGGGTATGACTGGAAAACAGAGGTTGCCCTCCAAGAAGAGCATGAAAAGGGGGTTGTCCCCCTGGAGGAGTAGGCCCACCATGGAAAGGTAGTCCTCCATGAGGGAAAGGTTCATTATATGGTGGTTTCCCTCCAGCCAGTTGTGTTGGTCTAGCAGGGGCCTGCATTCTCGGGTGAGTAGATGTCCCAGCAGGATCATGTGGAACATGTGGAGTTGTAGAGTAAAAACTTGTAGAAACGGGGGTAGATATTGAAGTTCTTTGGATATGAGTAGAGGTGATGAGTCCAACATTAGGATGGACTTGTGTTGGTGTAACAGTAGGGTTAATAACCTGATCGACTGGGTGATTCATGGTTTGACCGAATGGTCCTGTTTCACTAGGAGGGTCATGAGGATGAAAGGGTTGTCGAAAGGATTTGAAATGTTCATAGAGATCGCGTCCCAATGGAGTCCTCCATATAGAATGAGCAGGTGTGGGATTGGTATCTACTACGGTGCTAGGATGAACAGGAGTCCTATACTCATCACCAAAGATTGGTTCTGTGGATCCCATATATGTTTCGGTAAAGATCCTCTCCGGTAATCATGGGACTTCTTCATCTATGACATTCCCAAGGGAGTCTAAACGAACCAAAAGTGGTTCAAGAGGAGTTACCGACATAGATGTAGTGGGATTTTCAACCACGACCAAAGCACCTTCTGAGTTATTTAATGGAGGAGCAATAGCACTTCCAGCATCAGATTGATTTTCTACCTCTCTACGGTAGTTATCTTTTGGAGGGTTAGGAGGTAAGGGTTGATATCCTTCCGAAAGCATCCCTTGCATCCTATGTGATCGGCGAAGAACTTTATCATCTACAGGCTCAATTGTGGAGAATAACAAAACACATTGAAAATCTAGGGCCAACTAACAAAAAGAAACAGCATACGCTAATAAAATCTAGGAATCAACCAAGCAAACAAAACTTCTCTCAATGATCGTACTAGTTGGTGATGAAATCCAACGTCGCGTGATCAAGTCAAGAAGGGGCTAGGATATGGTGGAATAGTTACTATGGTGACCTGCTTAACGGACTTTCACCTTGGTGCAAGCTTCCATGCAGTAATTGTGGATTTACCCTCCAAGGATCCCGAGTGAGTTTGACCAATGTCTATTCCAGGTACAGTGAGACTTCCCTTCATCATCACCTTGTGTAAATACCTAAATATTATGGCAACTAAAGACACCAATTCGCAGTGAGTCCCTGAGTGGGTACAGTCGACAGTCTGATCCGAAATGTATGGGCAGGATAACAAGTCTGAAATCAACTCGAGAGGATCCCACACATAATCGTGGGTATACCTTCAAGTGACCCCCAATATACAATCTGACCACTACAAATAGTTGAACCACAGAGGGGTAATCTCCATAATTCGCCTGAATGCAACCTCGTGCGTAACCCCTATGTGAGAGGGGGATCCCATAAAACCAATACGACAATTGGATTTGACTCTCCCTAGCTCAGGATGCTAATGTTTGTTTTGAAAACTTTGGAGAGTTGTACTCACAGCCTAATCCAAAGTGATAACCCTAGTCTACTGTTGGTGGAAGATCCTACAAACAAAAAATGTTCTAGATAATTTTTAATTAGCGTTTGTTTTACAGTTGTTCTTTACTCAAAGGGTGCATGAAAGTGAAATTGATGGGATGAGGACTCAATTCCCAAAAATATGCATGAAAGATGATAAGCAATCATTTCTTTTCAATGAATGCTTATTTAAGGGAAAGAGAAAGAGTTGTTTTCACTATCAAACACTAATATCAAACCCTTTCAGATCAAGGAGATTCGGACAAGTATAAGAAGATTTCGCACAAATGACACACACCCTCTTGCTATGATTGAAACAAGAAGCAAACAGAAAATAAAAGATAACAAAGAAAAATCAAACAATTCACACAAAAGAGAGATGTTTTAAGAACAATGACCTCAAAGAACCAAATAATATGATTCACAGATTGTTGATGCCCTTCACCAGAGTTCCCGCTCAGTCGGATAGGAGAGAAAAAGTAGTGGATTGATTTCAAGCTCTCAAAAGCAGAAAAACTCAAAAATAAGGAAGAAGGACACAAAATCTAAACAGCAAGGTGCTTACTTCTCAGGAGGAAGGATGTCAAAGGTTAATAGGAAGAAGCATTGAATCACAAAGAACCTCAACAAGTGAAAAAACAAGGTCTGGACTTCAAAAAATGTAATTTTGGAAGGTATTTTTGCAAAGGAGATGTCGATGCTCTGGTGTAAGGGACACCAGAGCATTATAAAGCTCTGTCTAAGACTTCCAGGGAGTGTTGGTGCTGGGCTAACATAGGCACAGGGGTGCCAGGCTTCAAAAACTCAGAAAACTGTCCAAAAACCCAAAATTTCAGTCAAACTTTGGCAATCAAGATGAATGTGATGGGATAAGGAGTCAATCAGCATATGAAATCAAACATACCGAGTGAACAAGGTCTAAGAAGATCAAAGAGCAAGACAAATTCTATGAGGAAAACCAAAACTGAAAAGTTTCGATTCACTCCCGAGTGGAGTCGCCAATTTATGTTGAAGGAAAATCTCCCTACGGACAGGTAGATCTCCTCTTGAGAGCTAGACTCTTAACTCTTAAGATAGAAGATGCTTATCATGGTCACTGACTTCCTTTTAGATCTAGATAAACTAATGTGTGAGGGGGAAGGAGAAAAGAAGTACCTTTTACCTGTTTTTGTCCCTGCATGGTCCGAGTTGAGCTCCAATCTTTCGCTCCTTGATAAGCCCTGTAGACAAACAAAAGTACAACCACTTCCTACTCTACTGATATTATCTTAAAATAGATCTATCTACTTAGATACAAGTTCATGTGAGATTAAGCACAAACTAGAAAGAAGCAGGCCAAGCATATTATATTGATGAGAACAACAACGAAGGAAACTTACAACCGTAGATGCGAGTGCAGCAGCTTCATCAAGTCCTCCTTGTCTAACCCTTGCTTCAAAATACCCATGATCAGAATAAAAATAACTTCACTGATTATTCTCCTCCACTTCATTGTGTGTTTCCTATGAGATCATAGGTTTCATGCCTCCAATCATTTCCCTTTTTCACCATAAGAAAGCCTGCTTATATAGGCTTGGAGAGGTCCAACCACTTGAGATATCTTTGGGGTAAGTTGAGGATTTTCCTCCTTTAGTTAGGGATATTCCCTAAGATCATGGCTTGACCAAGGATTCGAATCCAACTACCTTCAAAGATTGAAGAGATCTTTCCCCCATTCTTCTCAACAAACCAACTGTTGCCCAGAATAGGTAGCGCTCCCCCAAAAGGGCAATCAAAGTATTATAACGCTCCCTAGTAATGTATAGGGGGGCGCCAACACTCCTAATAGTAGCAGCGCTCCTCCAAAAGGGCAGATGGAGTTTTATAACACTCCCTGATAGTCTATAGGAGAGCGCCAGCACTCTTGAGAGAGGTATAGGGGAGCGTTCTCCTGTAAAAACTCAATTTTTGTGGTTCTTTCAAATGGAAAGAGGTTCATAAACCCAGTTAACCATTCTTCTTCTTCCAAATCAAATGTTTGAGGTGTTTCAAATGTCTTTTTGACGTCGTTATAGGTACGACATAGGCATTATGGCAGTATGCTTCTTCTGACATTTGTGACGCTTGTAAGCAAAATGCGACACTTGCGACACTTGTAATGACGACACTTGTGACACTATCGAAGTGAGTAATTTTGATGTGTAACAATGATTAAGTTGAATATCATACTTTAAATGTATACCATGTAACATAGAATCAATACTGTCAAGAGATGTACTTAAGAATTTGATGAGTAAAATAATGCATTGTATAACAAAACGTATGTAAAATCAACACATCATAAAAAGAAGTTTAAGAACATCATAATAAAATTAATGCACTTCAAGAAGGAGAATATATAGGCATTGCTAGAATTAATGTCCCATAGGAAAGAGTTAAGAAATTGATTCTTAAATTAAAAACAAAGTACAAATTGATTATTCTAATATGGAATTCAATGAGTATGATGTTGTCCATTTTCATAAGCATCAGGAACGCTGGTGTATCGAGCTGACTTTCGATCCGACTAGGATTCAACACAACCACTGCCATGGAAGCTCAGGGAGGAGGGGAGCTACCTCCCCCTCCTTCTCCGTCCACCTCCTTTCGAAAACTGATCGCAGCTTGCAGCAAGAAAATTACCCCTTCAGCTCCTCCAAGCTTCGTCAAGAAACTAGACGCTATCCCTGAAATTGACCTACCCCCCGAACATCCAATAAAGGTAGCCCTATCCCTCTCTGAACAAGGACTCATAGGTCAATTCATGTGGCTATGGCCCTCAACCAGATCCATAGACAATTGGATTCAGTGAAACTGGAGACCGCTGATCACAAACAGTGTAACGTGCTATGCCATAGGGAGAGGGTATTTTATTTTCGAATTTATCACTCAGGAGGACAGAGATTTGATCTTCAGAAACAGACCATATTTCATGGGCACCCAAGGACTCTATCTGAACCGATGGACCCCGGGCTTTGATCCTACCTCAGAAGTCCCCAAAGACGTCCATGTCTGGGTAAGACTCCCAAATCTGCCAATACACTACTGGAACCCATCCTCACTTCAAGTAATTGGAAATGGACTGGGGCACTACATCGATCGAGCAGATCCAAGAGACTAGTACTCCTGCGCGTGGATTTGTGTGGAATTTGACCTAGAGGTAGGCCTCCCAGAGGCAATAAAATTAAAAGTTGGGGATTGGCACCACTTCCAAAATATGGATTACGAACATCTCCCGTTCAAGTGCAGAGGTTGTCATGAATACGGCCATTTCCAAAGGAACTGCCCAAAGAACCCTTCTACAGAGAAAGCAGGGGATGAAGGATGGAAACAGGCTCGGAAGGGGAAACCCAAAGTGAAAGGACCAAGAAACGAAAAGACAGCCCCACCGCAAACCAAAATTTCAGGAACCAAGGAAACTGAGAACAACTTCAGTATTCTGGCAAAAGAAATTGGCGGAGAGGAGACATATCTGAGTAAAGAGGCTCAAGAGGAAGGAGCAAAAGGTAACCAGAACCTCGAGGACAAAGGGAATCAAACAACAGAAGAAGAAGAGGAGCAAAACAAATCCCCCCAAAGGTTGGAAGGAAGTCAGGACATAGAGGAAGGGGAAATCTCAACAGGCAGCGACTCAGAAGACGCAAGCGAGGCTTGGGCCACCCCAAATAAAACGGGAAGAGGCAGGAAAACCAAAAAAGATGAAAGAGACCAGGAAACATACAAAGATGTCCTCAAAGGGTCACAGCCCACCATCAAGCAGTTGATCAACATTCGGCATACGAGAAGGAAGGCCAAAGCCTCCCAAGGAGGTTGTTCCTCCCCCAAAGGTATTTAATGATTCTAACCTCCTGGAACTGTAGGGGAATGGGTAGCAAAAGGAAGGAAGAATCACTCAAGGATATAATCAAATCTTCGAAAGAAAACATCCTCCTCCTCCAGGAGACCAAGATGAGTCAGCAAGACTCACTCAAAACTTTGTTGAACGTTTGGAGAGGCAGCCAAGGAATAGCTGAAAACACTAGAGGTGCCTCGGGAGGACTCTGCACTCTGTGGAACGCCTCCAAAATAGACCTGATTAGCTCTGACACATGCATGCACTGGATTCACACCAAAATCCTCCATAAAGACTCGGGTTACCAGGTAAGCATCTTTAATATCTATATGCCGCAGCATTTGGGGGAAAAAAAACAATGTTGGGATTCCCTACAAAACTTCCTACAGCAAAACGAACTCGATAATATCATTCTCGGAGGGGATCTGAATGTAACCTTGGCTCAAGAGGAAAAAAGAGGGGGTTTCGTAGTGAGAGATCTGGCCAGAGAATGGGTGGAAGATCTAGCCTCATCCTGGGACCTCTTAGATATTAAGCCGGCCAAATGACTTTACAAGTGGACAAACAAAAGGATCATACCTGGGCACATAGCCGCCAGACTAGACAGATTTCTAGTCCAAATCTCCCTCCTTTTACTAGGACTCACAGCAAATGTAGAGATCCTGCCCCACAGTGTATCAGATCACAAGCCCATTCGCCTAGAAATTAAATATGACCAAGTCAGAGGACCCATCCCTTTCATATTTAACCCAACTTGGATCCAAGACAAAGACTTTCTCTCTTTGGTTTCCAAAACATCGACCAACGTTGTTAAAGGCTCAGCCTTCTATGTCTGGGAAGAGAAATTAAGAAGGTTAAAAAGAGCCCTAAAATCATGGGCAAAGAGCCAACCAAGTCCAATCGTCGTGCGCATAGCAGCTCAAATGCATCTTGAGAGCCATCAACTGGAAATGGAACAAAAAGAGGTCACGCAGGAATTCCTGCAACAAGAAGACGGCCTCCAAAGACAATGGCACAAAGCCTGCAGAGAGGAGGAAAGCTACTGGCGGAAAAAATCAAGAAGTCTTTGGCTGAAAGAAGGAGATAAAAATACAAGCTATTTCCACAAGCAAGCGGAGGCAAGGAAACATTACAAGGCAGTTACAGAGGTACAAGTCCAAGATAAAACAATTGTAGACCTAGAGGGCATAAAACAAGCAGCCTTTGAAGCCTTTGAGGCGCTCTACTCAGAACCACAAGGGACAGAAATAGACTCGCAGATGTACCCCCTCTCCATTATCCCAGGCCTCATAAATGAGGATATCAACAGTAAGCTGACCAGGGATGTATCGCAGCAAGAGATAAAGGAGGCCCTGGACCAAATGAATCTAGATAAGGCCCCTGGGCCGGATGGTTTTACTGCCAGATTCTATCAGCAGTTTTGGGCTATAATCAAAAAGGATCTAACCAAAATGATCAAGAAATCGCAGCAGAGCAGCAAGCTAGGCGGAAGCACCAACTCGGCCTTCCTGGCACTCATCTCGAAAGAGAAAGGAGCAGTCTCCTTCAACTGCTTCAGGCCAATCTCCCTTTGCAACACAAGCTATAAAGTTCTCACCAAAGTTATAGCCAATCAACTCAAGACAATCCTCCCCCTCATTGTCCCTGAAAACCAAGGCGGCTTCATCAAAGGTAGGCATATTGTCGATAACATCATCCTGGTTCAAGAGGCCCTTCACTCAAGTATCCAGAGGAAATACAAAGTTATGATCATTAAATTGGATCTCGCTAATGCCTTTGATAGAGTTAGACATAAAATTTTATTTGAAGTAATGAGAAAGTTTGGCTTTGATTTGACCTTTGTAAACTGGATAAAATCTTGTATTGGTTCACCATGGATAGCCCCGATGGTGAATGGGAAAGTAACAAAGTTCTTCCAAGCCTCCAGGGGATTAAGACAAGGGTGCCCCCTTTCACCCCTTCTCTATGCAATCCAAGCTTCAGTCCTAAGCTACCAGCTAGAAAACTCCCAAGTTCAAAAAAGCCTCCAGGGACTAAGAATCATGCAAGGGGTGAAAGATATAAACCATGCACAATTTGCGGACGATATGTTGTTGTTGGGAGGGGAAAGTCCAATAATAGCAAAAAAGTTTAAAGAAGAGCTGGAAGCTTATGCTGCAGTCTCTGGAAGTGAAATAAGCCAGGCCAAAAGCAAAATCTATGGATGGAATATCACGCCAAATGAGATGTTTAGAATCACAAGAGTTTTGGGGATAGAAGGGCATACCAAATGGGAGGCCTTTAAATACCTGGGAATTCCCATCTTTAAATCTTCCCCAAGATCCTCTCACTGGAACCACCTGATAAACAAAATAAAAAGTAAATTTTCCTCCTGGGGGGCGAACTGGTTAAATTTAGCAGGGAAAGCAGACCTGATTAAATCCATGGTGACTAGCATTCCCATATATCAGAGATTGTTTTTGTTAGCCCCTGCCACCGTCATCCAAAAAATTGAAGCGCTTCAAAGGCGCTTCTTGTGGGAAGGAGGAAACCAGACATGGAGGAAATTACATCTGATAAATTGGGAAAAAACCTCAAATCCCTTCTTGGAAGGTGGCCTCAACTTTAAGAAAACCCAAGCTCAAAATATGGCATTGGGGGCAAAGTTTCTTTGGAGGATGGTCACTGGCAAACCAACTTGGAGCAAACTAGCACTCTAGAGGAAATACTTTAGGGGGCCTAGGGACTGATGCTTAGATTTTCCTTGCAAAGAACCGAAAGGCTCCCCTATCTTCACTCTGTGAAAAAAGGCTCTGCCACACTTCATTCCTCATCTCACATGGGTTCCAAGAAATGGGAAAAAAATCAAAATCTGGCAAGACTCAATTATGGGAGACCCCCCCCTAGAGCTTCGACAGGATCTACTTCGTCTCAAAGACTGGATGGATAGTCAAAACATCTTTACTCTCTTTGACATCTCAATTTGGGGGGAGGACAAGTTCATGACCCGGCAAGGATGGGGAGTGCCCAACAGACCCACTGATCTGGAAAAGGAATGGAGCACCCTGCAAAGTTGTCTCCAAGGGAAAGCCCCTCTAAAAAAGAAAGGTAAAGACGAAAGAGGCTAGGGATGGAATGCAAAGGCATACACCAAAGCAGAGGGCTACCAACTCTTCACCAGCGTCCCCATCACCCTGGCCAATCCAGCACTCTGGAAAGCAATCTGCCAGTCCCTGTCCATCCCAAAAATCGACCTTTTCATATGGATGCTTAGCACAATAGCATCCAAACAAGGGAAAACCTCAAAAGACGTGGTTGGGAAGGTACTTACAGGTGTCCTTTATGTCTACTTTCTGAAGAAACCACAGATCATCTCCTTCTCAATTGTGTTTTCTCCAAAGAAGTCTAGAAGCTAGCAACAGGAACACAAAGTGTCCTCAACCTTCCCCCTGATATAAGAAGTCTCCTTCTCCAATGGGACTCCCTCTACCCCTTCACTCTTAAGAAAAGAAATCAAGCCTTCACTATGTGGAAAGTACTTCCAAAGTTTGTCCTTTGGAACCTTTGGCTAGAAAGGAATAACAGAGTTTTCATAGATAAACAAAGTAGCGCAGCCATGATCGTAACCAAAACTCATGCTCTCTTCGGTGAAACTGCCCCTTATCTCTGCAATTCAAAAAATAACCACACACTGGAAGCTTCAGAGGAACTATGGATAAGCCAATTCAAAATCCATTTTCACACAGGCAGAATGGCCAACAAACTAATCAAAGAGGAATGGGAGGTCAGGAAAGACAAACAGGAGTTTGTCAATTGGAAAAGAGGATGGAACACTCCTATCCTACTCTTTGACGGGGCTTCGAAAGGGAACCCAGGCCAAGCTGGAGGAGGGGGGATAATTGAAAATCATCTTGAGGCTACAACAATACATTTCACACTGGGCTTAGGAATTGAATCCAACAACAGAGCTAAGGCCATGGCTCTTTGGCAAGGCCTAATCCAAGCAAAAAAACATAAGATCTAGGACTTGATCATTATAGGTGACTCCCGAGTGATCATACAGGCAATAATTCGCCACTCTAAGACTCAGAGTGTGATTCTCAATAACCTCCTCGACAAGATCCATCTCCTCCTAAGGAACTTTAAGTTGTATAAACTCTTTCATGTGTTAAGGGATTTGAATGGGGGAGCGGGTGAGGAAGCCAATAGAGGCACACTTCTGGAGCCGGGAGTATTGGAAGTGAATGAAATGGCATTTAGCGTGGAACTCCCTTGAGACATGACTCGCCCTCCACCTCATACTCAAACGTAAGCTAAGTCAATAGACAGGAAATCGGGGGAATCGCTTAGACCAGGACTCGCCAGAGCATTTGATTGGACGAGAGGGACAGAACAGTACCATGCGAAGGAGAGCTGCAGATATGGTGGAGACAGAAAATCTGCGCGTCCATCCCTCACGAAATCTACAAATCGAAGGGAAATGATGAAAGAGGTTGAAGAAGGAGTTAAAATGAGGGCGACCCTCCAGTCTCATCCCACTTCCGCAGCGAGATCGCGAGGTACTCCAGGGCAGCAAATTCGTGAAGTATCCACCAGTGAAGAGCGAGGTGCAAGAAGAGAGGGGAGGCGATCAGGAATGGCTTCAAGTTCGACCAGCAAGCCAAACACGGAAGAAAGGCTCAAGGAGATGGATAAAACACTGGAAAATTTGAAGCAACTGCTCCAGTATCAGCTAGATTTTCTGGAAAACTTGGATTTAGAAGCGGGAAGACGAATGGAAAAATTGGAGGAGGACATCACCACTGCAAAACTCGGGTTTACAGAAGAGCTGGAGAAGCTACACAAGGAGCTCAAGAACCCTCAACAGGAATTTGAAGAACGCATATATGAGTTGGAAGCAAAAATGGCTCAGCTAAACAACAATTGGAAGCAAGACCCCATGAACTAATCCAGTCCTCAGAAGTCTGTTAGCAAGCTCTCTCTTCAGCAAAAATGGCATTTTGTATAGAAGCCATGGCTGTAAATAACTCTGTACCTGGTGAAGGTGTTGACAGAATCTTAGCTCGGGATTTTAGTCTATAGCTATCGACTTAGAAGGACTCTTCAGAAAGGCAGGCACGAAGAAATTCGGGGCCTTTTTTGTAATCAAATCTGTGGCTAGTCCACTCTTTTTTAATACAATCCCTCTAACCATTTTCGTCAAAAAAAAGACGTTGTCCATTTTCATACTCGAAATGAAAAATAATCATATTCATTAGAAAACATTATTATCTTTCACTTCAATAATTGGATGAGTATGACGTTGTCAATTTTCATACTTGAAATGAAAAACAATCGTACTCATAAGCAAATATTATTATCTTTCACTTAAAGGAAGTGTGGCCCTAAATCTAAACCATGTTCATAGTAAAAGTATAAAATCATGATTGTTTTGACATATATTAAAATTGTAAGATTTCAACCATGATTGTTTTGACATATATTAAAATTGCAAGATTTCAACCATAGCACTTGGGTAAGTGATCATTATTAAATTAATAATTAATATATCTAGACATGTTCGATTCTAATCTGATAGTCTATAATCACTTGTAACAACCCTAGTTAAATGATTGTTTAATGTTTATTAAGTTTAATTAATTAAATAATTAACTGTCTTAATGTATATTAGTTAAATAATGATAATTTATTAATAATAATAATGAATTATTTATTTATTTATTGTTTAATATATGTTAATTAATTAATAAATGAATTAATTAACTCATTTAATGTTTGGGTAACGAATTAAAGTTTAATAAATTTTAATTTATTTAATAGAAAACTTAACATATTGAGGGATGGTTGGCATTGAATGGAGGGATAAGGTATTGAATAGAGGGATAAGGTGGGTGGCATTGAATGGAGAGGCGGTGAATGGACGAGGGGATATGAGGGGGCAAATACATTCGAGAGGGGGACTTTGGATTTTGGGAAAGGAAGCATTATTTTGATATTAGGGACTGTATTTTTCTGGTTTGGAGTTTGGTGGACTGTCAAAGGGGAGCACCGGTTGCTGGGAGTTTTGGCCTCGGGGGCCAGGAATCCTCACGGAATCCTGGAGCTAGTGAGCCGGATAGACTTTGTTCCTAGCTGGCAAGGAGGAAAGATTCAGTTTTGGGCAGAGTAGCGAGGACAGACGGAGGACAGATGGAGCTGGGGAAACAGCATCACTGAGAGGTATTTATGTCATTATCGATATATTGGTTCACTATTTTACTAAGTTGTGTATGCAAATTATATATATATATATATATATATATATATATATATATATGATTTGTATATCAGGTTGCTCAATTATAATTTGTTGAACCATGAACTATTAGTTTGCTAGTTGTTGAATTTAAAACCGTAAGGAAATTATGTTATAAATTTTATGCTTAAATGTATTAAGTTTTAGGTTCTGTTAGCTAGGATATTACACATGGTATCAGAGCCCTAGTTTAAAAACTTGGACCAGGGCCTACCCACCTACCCAATTTAGGAATGGAACTGTTCCCACCCAAAAATTTAAACAACCCTAATA
>ML821396.1:124789-152975 GCA_009831015.1 Picea engelmannii
ATATATATAATTTGCATACACAACTTAGTAAAATAGTGAACCAATATATCGATAATGACATAAATACCTCTCAGTGATGTTGTTTCCCCAGCTCCATCTGTCCTCGCTACTCTGCCCAAACTCTGCCCAAAACCGAATCTTTCCTCCCTACCAGCTAGGAACAGAGTCTATCCGGCTCCCTAGCTCCAGGATTCCGTGAGGATTCCTGGCCCCCGAGCCCAAAACTCCCAGCAACTGGTGCTCCCCTGTGACAGTCCACCAAACTCCAAACCAGAAAAATACAGTCCCTAATATCAAAATAATGCTTCCTTTCCCAAAATCCAAAGTCCCCCTCTCGAATGTCTTTGCCCCCTCATATCCCCTCATCCATTCACCGCCTCTCCATTCAATGCCACCCACCTTATCCCTCTATTCAATACCTTATCCCTCCATTCAATGCCAACCATCCCTCAATATGTTAAGTTTTCTATTAAATAAATTAAAATTTATTAAACTTTAATTCGTTACCCAAACATTAAATGAGTTAATTAATTAATTAATTAACATATATTAAACAATAAATAAATAATTAATTAATTCATTAATATTATTAATAAATTATCATTATTTAACTAATATACATTAAGACAGTTAATTATTTAATTAATTAAACTTAATAAACCTTAAACAATCATTTAACTAGGGTTGTTACAAGTGATTATAGACTATCAGATTAGAATCGAACATGTCTAGATATATTAATTATTAATTTAATAATGAGCACTTACCCAAGTGCTATGGTTGAAATCTTGCAATTTTAATATATGTCAAAACAATCATGGTTGAAATCTTACAATTTTAATATATGTCAAAACAATCATGATTTTATACTTTAACTATGAACATGGTTTAGATTTAGGGCCACACTTCCTTTAAGTGAAAGATAATAATATTTGCTAATGAGTACGATTATTTTTCATTTCAAGTATGAAAATTGACAACGCCATACTCATCCAGTTATTGAAGTGAAAGATAATAATGTTTTCTAATGAATATGATTATTTTTCATTTCGAGTATGAAAATGGACAACGTATTTTTTTTGATGAAAACGATTAGAGGGATTGTATTAAAAAAGAGTGGACTAGCCACATATTCGATTACAAAAAAGGCCCCAAATTTCTTCCTGCCTGCCTTTCTGAAGAGTCCTTCTAAGTCGATAGCTATAGACTAAAATCCTGAGCTAAGCTTCTGTCAATACCTTCACCAGGTACAGAGTTATCTACAGCCATGGATTCTATACAAAATGCCATTTTTGCTGAAGAGAGAGCTTGCTAACAGACTTCTGAGGGCTGGATTAGGTCATGGGGTCTTTCTTCCAATCGCTGTTTAGCTGAGCCATTTTTTCTTCCAGCTGATCTATGCGTTCTTCAAATTCTTGTTGAGGGTTCTTGAGCTCCTTGTGTAGCTTCTCCAGCTCTTTTGTAAACCCGAGTTTTGTAGTGGTGATGTCCTCCTCCAATTTTTCCATTCGTCTTCCTGCTTTTGAATCCAAGCTTTCCAGAAAATCTAGCTTATACTGGAGCAATTGCTTCAAATTTTCCAGCGTTTTATCCATCTCCTTGAGCCTTTCTTCAGTGTTTGGCTTGCTGGTCGAACTTGAAGCCATTCATGATCACCTCCCCTTTCTGCTTGCGCCTTTCTATTCACTGGTGGATACTTCACGAATTTGCTGCCCTGGAGTAACTCACGATCTCGCTGCGGAAGTGGGATGAGACTGGAGGGTCGCCCTCATTTTAACTCCTTATTCAACCTCTTTCATCATTTCCCTTCGATTTGCAGATTTCGTGAGGGATGGCCGTGCAGATTTCCTGTCTCCACCATATCTGTGGCTCTCCTTCGCATGGTACTGTTCTGTCCCTCTCGTCCAATCAAATGCTCTGGCGAGTCCTGGTCTAAGCGATTCCTCTGATTTCCTGTCTACTGACTTAGCTTGCGTTTGAGTATGAGGTGGAGGGAAAGTCATGTCTCAAGGGAGTGCCACGCTAAATGCCATTTCATTCACTTCCAATACTCCCGGCTCTAGAAGTGTGCCTCTATTAGCTTCCTTGTGCGCTCCCCCATTCAAATCCCTTAACACATGAAAGAGTTTATATAGCTTAAAGTTCCTTAGGAGGATATGGATCTTGTCGAGGAGGTTATTGAGAATCGCACTTTGAGTCTTAGAGTGGCGAATTATTGCCTGTATGATCACTCGGGAGTCACCTATAATGATCAAGTCCTGGATCATGTGTTTTTGTGCTTGGATTAGCCCTTGCCAAAGAGCCATGGCCTCAGCTCTGTTGTTGGATTCAATTCCTAAGCCCAGTGCGAAATGTATTGTTGTAGCCTCAAGATGATTTTCAATTATCCCCCCTCCTCTAGCTTGGCCTGGGTTCCCTTTCGAAGCCCCGTCAAAGAGTAGGATAGGAGTGTTCCATCCTCTTTTCCAATTGACAAACTCCTATTTGTCTTTCCTGACCTCCCATTCCTCTTTGATTAGTTTGCTGACCTTTCTGCCTGTGTGAAAATGGATTTTGAATTGGCTTAGCCAGAGTTCCTCTGAAGCTTCCATCGTGTGGTTATTTTTTGAATTGCAGAGATAAGGGGCAGTTTCACCAAAGAGAGCATGAGTTTTGGTTACAACCATGGCTGCACTACTTTGTTTATCTTTGAAAACTCTGTTATTCCTTTCTAGCCAAAGGTTCCAAAGGATAAACTTTGGAAGTACTTTCCACATAGTGAAGGCTTGATTTCTTTTCTTAAGAGTGAAGGGGTAGAGGGAGTCCCATTGGAGAAGGAGACTTCTTATATCAGGGGGAAGGTTGAGGACACTTTGTGTTCTTGTTGCTAGCTTCCAGAATTCTTTGGAGAAAACACAATTGAGAAGGAGATGATCTATGGTTTCTTCAGCAAGTAGACATAAAGGACACCTGTAAGGACCTTCCCAACCATGTCTTTTGAGGTTTTCCCCTGTTTGGATGCTATTGTGCGCAAGTGTCCATATGAAAAGGTCGATTTTTGGGATGGACAGGGACTGCCAGATTGCTTTCCAGAGTGTCGGATTGGCCAGGGCGATGGGGACGCTGGTGAAGAGTTGGTAGCACTCTGCTGTGGTGTAGGCCTTTGCATTCCCTCCCCATCCTCTTTCGTATTTACCTTTATTTTTTAGAGGGGCTTTCCCTTGGAGACAACTTTGCAGGGTTCTCCATTCCTTTTCTAGATCAGGGGGTCTGTTGGGCACTCCCCATCCTTTCCAGGTCATGAACTTGTCCTCCCCCCAAATTGAGATGTCAAAGAGAGTAAAGATGTTTTGACTATCCATCCAATCTTTGAGATGAAGTAGATCCTATCGAAGCTCTAGGGGGGGGTCTCCCATAATTGAGTCTTGCCAGATTTTGATTTTTTTCCCATTTCTTGGCACCCATGTGAGATGAGGACTGAAGTGTGGCAGAGCCTTTTTGCATAGAGTGAAGATAGGGGAGCCTTTCAGTTCTTTGCAAGGAAAATCTAAGCATCGGTCCCTAGGCCCCCTAAAGTATTTCCTCCAGAGTGCTAGTTTTCTCCAAGTTGGTTTGCCAGTGACCATCCTCCAAAGCAACTTTGCCCCCAATGCCAGATTTTGAGCTTGGGTTTTCTTAAAGTTGAGGCCACCTTTCAAGAAGGGCTTTGAGGTTTTTTCCCAATTTATCAGATGCAATTTCCTCCGTGTCTTCTTTCCTCCTTCCCACAAGAAGCGCCTTTGAAGTGCTTCAATTTTTTGGATGACGGTGGCAGGGGCTAACATCAACAAGCTCTGATATATGGGAATGCTGGTCACCACAGATTTAATCAGGACTGCTTTCCCTGCTAAATTTAACCAGTTCGCCCCCCAGGAGGAAAATTTACTTTTTATTTTGTCTATCAGGTGGTTCCAGTGAGAGGCTCTTGGGGAAGATTTAAAGATGGGAATTCCCAGGTATTTAAAGGCCTCCCAGTTGGTATGCCCTTCCATCCCCAAAACTCTTGTGATTCCCAGCATCTCATTTGGCGTGATATTCCATCCATAGATTTTGCTTTTGGCATGGCTTATTTCACTTCCAGAGACTACAGCATAAGCTTCCAACTCTTCTTTAAACTTTTTTGCTATTATTGGACTTGCCCCTCCCAACAACAACGTATCGTCCACAAATTGTGCATGGTTTATATCTTTCACCCCTTGCACGATTCTTAGTCCTTTGAGGATTTTTTGAACTTGGGAGTTTTCCAGCTGGTAGCTTAGGACTGAAGCTTGGATTGCATAGAGAAGGGGTGAAAGGGGCACCCTTGTCTTAAGCCCCTGGAGGCTTGGAAGACCTTTGTTACTTTCCCATCCACCATCGGGGCTATCCATGGTGAACCAATACAAGCTTTTATCCAGTTTACAAAGGTCAAATCAAAGCCAAACTTTGTCATTACTTCAAATAAAATTTTATGTCTAACTCTATCAAAGGAATTAGCGAGATCCAGTTTAATGATCATACCTTTGTCTTTCCTCCGGATACTTGAGTGAAGGGCCTCTTGAACCAGGATGATGTTATCGACAATATGCCTACCTTTGATGAAGCCACCTTGGTTTTCAGGGACAATGAGGGGGAGGATTGTCTTGAGTCGATTGGCTATAAATTTGGTGAGAACTTTATAGCTTGTGTTGCAAAGGGAGATTGGCCTGAAGCGGTTGAAGGAGACTGCTCCTTTCTCTTTCGGGATGAGTGCCAGGAAGGCTGAGTTGGTGCTTCCACCTAGCTTGCTGCTTTGTTGTGATTTCTTGATCATTTTGGTTAGATCCTTTTTGATTATATCCCAGCACTGCTGATAGAATCTGGCAGTAAAACCATCCAGCCCAGGGGCCTTATCTGGATTCATTTGGTCCAGGGCCTCCTTTATCTCTTGTTGCAATACATCCCTAGTCAGCTTACTGTTGATATCCTCATTTATGAGGCCTGGGATAATGGAGAGGGGGTACATCTGTGGGTCTATTTCTGTCCCTTGTGGTTCTGAGTAGAGCGCCTCAAAGGCTTCAAAGGCTGCTTGTTTTATGCCCTCTGGGTCTGCAATTGTTTTATCTTGGACTTGTACCTCTGTAACTGCTTTGTAATGTTTCCTTGCCTCTGCTTTCTTGTGGAAATAGCTTGTATTTTTATCTCCTTCTTTCAGCCAAAGACTTCTTGATTTTTGCTGCCAGTAGCTTTCCTCCTCTCTGCAGGCTTTGTACCATTGTCTTTGGAGGCCGTCTTCTTATTGCAGGACTTCCCGTGTGACCTCTTTGTGTTCCATTTCCAGCTGATGGCTCTCGAGCTGCATTTGAGTTGCTATGCGCATGACGATTGGACTTGGTTGGCTCTTTTCCCATGATTTTAGGTCTCTTTTTAACCTTCTTAATTTCTCTTCCCAGACATAGAAGGCTGAGCCTTTAACAACGCTGGTCCATGTTTTGGAAACCAAAGAGAGAAAGTCTTTGTCTTAGATCCAAGTTCGGTTAAATCTAAAAGGGATGGGTCCTCTGACTTGGTCATATTTAATTTCTAGGCGAATGGGCTTATGATCTGATACACTGTGGGGCAGGATCTCTGCATTTGTTGTGAGTCCTAGTAAAAGGAGGGAGCTTTGGACTAGAAATATGTCCAGTCTGGCGGCTATGTGCCCATGTCCGATGCTTTTGTTTGTCCACGTGTAAAGTCCTTTGGCCGGCTTAATATCTAAGAGGTCCCAGGCTGAGGCTAGATCTTCCACCTATTCTCTGGCCAGATCTCTCACTACGGAACCCCCTCTTTTTTCCTCTTGAGCCAAGGTTACATTCAGATCCCCTCTGAGAATGATATTGTCGAGTTCGTTTTGCTGTAGGAAGTTTTGTAGGGAATCCCAGCATTGTTTTTTTCCCCCAAATGATGCGGCACATAGATATTAAAGATGCTTACCTGGTAACCCGAGTCTTTATGGAGGATTTTGGTGTGAATCCAGTGCATGCATGTGTCAGAGCTGATCAGGTCTATTTTTGAGGCGTTCCACAGAGTGCAGAGTCCTCCTGAGGCACCTCTGGCGTTTTCAGCTATTCCTTGGCTGCCTCTCCAAACGTTCAACAAAGTTTTGAGTGAGTCTTGCTGACTCATCTTGGTCTCCTGGAGGAGGAGGATGTTTTCTTTCGAAGCATTGATTATATCCTTGAGTGTTTCTTCCTTCCTTTTGCTACTCATTCCCCTATAGTTCCAGGAGGTTAGAATCATTAAATACCTTGGGGGGAGGAACGACCTCCTTGGGAGGCTTTGGCTTGATTTCTCGTATGCCGAATGTTGATCAGCTGCTTGATGGTGGGCTGTGACCCTTTGAGGACATCTTTGTATGTTTCCTGGTCTCTTTCAGCTTTTTTGGTTTTCCTGCCTCTTCCCGTTTTCTTTGGGGTGGCCCAAGCCTCACTTGCGTCTTCTGAGTCGCTGCCTGTTGAGATTTCCCCTTCCTCTATGTCCTAACTTCCTTCCAACCTTTGGGGGGATTTGTTTTTCTCCCCTTCTTCTTTTGTTGTTTGATTCCCTTTGTCCTTGGGGGTCTGGTTACCTTTTGCTCCTTCCTCTTGAGCCTCTTTACTCGGATCTGGCTCCTCTCTGCCAATTTATTTTGCCAGAATACTGAAGCTATTCTTAGGTTTCTTGGTTCCTGAAATTTTGGTTTGTGGTGGGGCTTTCTTTTCGTTTCTTGGTCCTTTCGCTTTGGGTTTCCCCTTCCAAGCCTGTTGCCAGCCTTCATCCCCTGCTTTCTCTGTAGAAGGGTTCTTTGGGTAGTTCCTTTGGAAATGGCCGTATTCATGACAACCTCTGCACTTGAACGAGAGTTGTTCGTAATCCAGCTTTTGGAAGGGTGCCAATCCCCAACTTTTAATTTTATTGCCTCTGGGAGGCCTACCTCCAGGTCGAATTCCACACAAATCCGCGCGCAGGAGTACTGGTCTCTTGGATCTACTCGATCGATGTAGCGCCCCAGTCCATTTCCGATTGCTTGAAGCGAGGATGGGTTCCAACAGTGTATTGGCAGATTTGGGAGTCTTACCCAGACAGGGACGTCTTTGGGGACTTTTGAGGTAGGATCAAAGCCTGGGGTCCATCGGTTCAGATAGAGTCCTTGGGTGCCCATGAAATACGGTTCGTTTCTGAAGATCAAATCTCTGTCCTCTTGAGTGATAAATTCGAAAATAAAATACCCTCTCCCTACGGCATAGCACGTTACACTGTTTGTGATCAGCGGTCTCCAGTTTCACTGAATCCAGTTGTTTGTGGATCTGGTTGAGGGCCATAGCCCCATGAATTGACCTACGAGTCCTCGTTCAGAGAGGGATAGGGCTACCTTCATTGGATGTTCGGGGGGCAGGTCGATCTCAGGGATAGTGTCTAGTTTCTTGACGAAGCTTGGAGGAGCTGAAGGGGTAATCTTCTTGCTGCAGGCTGCGATCAATTTTCGAAAGGAGGTGGACGGAGAAGGAGGGGGTGACATCTCCCCTCCTCCTTGAGCTTCCATGGTGACAGTTGTGTCGAACCCTAGTCGGCTCGAAAGTCATCTCGATACACCAACGTTCCTGATGCTTATGAAAATGGACAACGTCATACTCATTGAATTCCATATTAGAATAATCAATTTGTACTTTGTTTTTAATTTAAGAATCAATTTCTTAAACTCTTTCCTATGGGACATTAATTCTAGCAATGCCTATATATTCTCCTTCTTGAAGTGAATTAATTTGATTATCATGTTCTTAAACTTCTTTTTATGATGTGTTGATTTTACATACGTTTTGTTATACAATGCATTATTTTACTCATCAAATTCTTAAGTACATCTGTTGACAGTATTGATTCTATGTTACATGGTATAGATTTAAAGTATGATATTCAACTTAATCATTATTACACATCAAAATTACTCACTTCAATAGTGTCACAAGTGTCGTCATTACAAGTGTCGCAAGTGTCGCATTTTTCTTACAAGCGTCGCAAATGTCAGAAGAAGCATACTGCCATAATGCCTATGCCGTACCTATAACGACATTAGAAATACATTTGAAACACCTCAAACATTTGATTTGGAAGAATAAGAATGGTTAACTGGGTTTATGAACCTCTTGCCATTTGAAAGAACCACAAAAATTGAGTTTTTAGAGGAGAACGCTCCCCTATACCTCTCTCAGGAGTGCTGGTGCTCTCCTATAGACTATCAGGGAGCGTTATAACACTCCATCTTCCCTTTTGGAGGAGCACTGCTACTATCAGGAGTGTTGGCACCCCCCTATACATTACTAGGGAGCGTTATAATGCTCTGATTTCCCTTTTGGGGGAGCACTACCTATTCTGGGCAACAGTTGGTTTGTTAAGAAGAATGGGGGAAAGATCTCTTCAATCTTTGAAGGAAGTTGGATTCAAATCCTTGGTCAGCCATGATATTAGGGAAGATCCCTAAATGAAGGAGGAAAATCCTCAACTTACCCCAAAGATATCTCAAGTGGTTGGACCTCTCCAAGCCTATATAAGCAGTCTTTCTTATGGTGAAAAAGGGAAATGATTGGAGGCATGAAACCTATGATCTCATAGGAAACACACAGTGAAGTGGAGGAGAATAATCAGTGAAGTTATTTTTATTATGATCGTGGGTATTTTGAAGCAAGGGTTAGACAAGCAGGACTTGATGAAGCTGCTGCACTCGCATCTACGGTTGTAAGTTTCCTTCGTTGTTGTTCTCATCAATATAATATGCTTGGCCTGTTTCTTTCTAGTTTGTTCTTAATCTCACATGAACTTTTCTCTAAGTAGATAGATCTATTTTAAGCTAATATCAATAGAGTAGGAAGTGGTTGTACTTTTGTTTGTCTACAGGGCTTATCGAGGAGCGAAAGATTGGAGCTCAACTCAGACCGTGCAGGGACAAAAAACGGTAAAAGGTACTTCTTTTCTCCTTCCCCCTCACACATTAGTTTATCTAGATCTAAAAGGAAGTTAGTGACCATGATAAGCATCTTCTGTCTTAAGAGTTAAGAGTCTATCTCTCAAGAGGAGATCTACCTGTCCGCAGGGAGATTTTCCTTCAACAGAAATTGGCGACTCCACTCAGGAGTGAATCAAAACTTTTTAGTTTTGGTTTTCCTCATAGAATTTGTCTTTCTCTTTGATCTTCTTAGACCTTTTTCACCCCGTATGTTTGATTTCATATGCTGATTGACTCCTTATCCCATCACATTCATCTTGATTGCTAAAGTTTGACTGAAATTTTGTGTTTTTGGACAATTTTCTGAGTTTTTGAAGCCTGGTGCCCCTGTGCCTATGTTAGCCCAGCGCCAACACTCCCTGGAAGTCTTAGACAGAGATTTATAATGCTCTAGTGTCTCTTACACCAGAGCATCGACATCTCCTTTGCAAAAATACCTTCCAAAATTGCATTTTCTGAAGTCCAGACCTTGTTTTTTCACTTGCTGAGGTTCTTTGTGATTCAATGCTTCTTCCTATTAACCTTTGACATCCTTCCTCCTGAGAAGTAAGCACCTTTCTGTTCAGATTTTGTGGCCTTCTTCCTTATTTTTGAGTTTTTCTGCTGTTGAGAGCTTGAAATCAATCCACTACTTTTTCTCTCCTATTCGACTGAGCGGGAACTCTGGTGAAGGGCATCAACAATCTGTGAATCATCTTATTTGGTTCTTTGAGGTCATTGTTCTTAAAACATCTCTCTTTTGTGTGAATTGTTTGATTTTTCTTTGTTATCTTTTGTTTTCTGTTTGCTTCTTGTTTCAATCATAGCAAGAGGGTGTGTGTCATTTGTGCGAAATCTGCTTATACTTGTCCGAATCTCCTTGATCTGAAAGGGTTTGATATTAGTGTTTGATAGTGAAAATGACTCTTTCTCTTTCCCTTAAATAGGCGTTCATTGAAAAGAAACGATTGCTTATCATCTTTCATGCATCTTTTTGGGAATTGAGTCCTCATCCCATCAATTTCACTTTCATGCACCCTTTGAGTAAAGAACAGCTGTAAAACGAACACTAATTAAAAATTATCTAGAACATTTTTTGTTTTTAGGATCTTCCACCAACAGTAGACTAGGGTTAGCACTTTGGATTAGGCTGCGAGTACAACTCTCCAAAGTTTTCAAAACAAACATTAGCATCCTGAGCTAGGGAGAGTCAAATCCAATTGTCGTATTGGTTTTCTGGGATCCGCCTCTCACACAGGGGTTACGCACGAGGTTACATTAGGGTGAATTACAGAGATTACCCCTCTGTGGTTCAACTATTTGTAGTGGTTAGATCATATATTGGGGGTCACTTGAAGGTATACCCACGATTATGTGTGGGAGCCTCTCGAGTTGATTTCGGACTTGTTATCCTGCCCATATGTTTCGGATCAGACTGTCGACTGTACCCGCCCAGGGACTCACTGCGAATTGGTGTCTTTAGTTGCCATAATCTTTAGGTACTTACACAAGGTGACGGTGAAGGGAAGTCTCACTGTACCTGGAATAGACATTGGTCAAACTCACTCGGGCTCCTTGGAGGGTAAATCCACAATTACTGCATGGAAGCTTGCACCAAGGTGAAAGTCCGTTAAGAAGGTCACCATTGTAACTATTCCACCATATCCTAGCCCCTTCTTGACTTGATCACACAACGTTGGATTTCATCACCAACTAGTACGATCATCAAGAGAAGTTTTGTTTGCTTGGTTGATTCCTAGATTTTATTAGCGTATGCTATTTATTTTTGTTAGTTGGCCCTAGATTTTCAGTGTGTTCTGTTATTCTCCACAATTGAGCCTGTAGACGATAAAGGTCTTCGCTGATCACATAGGATGCAAGGGATTCTTCCGAAAGGCTATCAACCCTTACCTCCTAACCCTCCAAAAGACAACTACCGTAGAGAGCTAGAAAATCAATCCGACGCTGGAAGTGCTATTGCTCCTCCATTAAATAACTCAGAAGGCGCTTTGGTCATGGTTGAAAATCCCACTACATCTATGTCGGTGACTCCTCTTGAACCACTTTTGGTTCATTTAGACTCCCTTGGGAACGTCATAGATGAAGAAGTCCCACGATTACCGGAGAGGATCTTTACCGAAACATATATGGGATCCACATAACCAATCTTTGGTGATGAGTATAGGACTCCCGTTCATCCTAGCACCGCAGTAGATACCAATCCCACACCTGCTCATTCTATATGGAGGACTCCATTGGGACACGATCTCTATGAACATTTTGAATCCTTTCGACAACCCTTTCATCCTCATGACCCTCCTAGTGAAACAGGACCATTCGTTCAAACCATGAATCACCCAGTCGATCAGGTTATTAACCCTACTGTTACACCAACACAAGTCCATCCTAATTCTGGACTCATCACCTCTACTCATATCCAAAGCACTTCAATCTCTACCCCCGTTTCTACAAGTTTTTACTCTACAACTCCACATGTTCCACACGATCCTGCTGGGACATCTACTCACCCGAGAATGCAGGCCCTTGCTAGCCCAACACAACTGGCTGGAGGGAAACCACCATATAATGAACCTTTCCCTCGTGGAGGACTACCTTTCCATGGTGGGCCTACCCCTCCCGGGGGACAGCCCCCTTTTCATGCTCCTCTTGGAGGGCAACCTCCGTTTTCCAATCATGCCCCGGTCGTCAATCCACCGCTGGCAGGGGGGGCAACCTTCGTTTGCTGGAAACCCTTCACAATCCTGGGGAGTATCTTCAGGAGGCACTTTTACTCAACCCCACGTTGGGGGGCACTCATATAATAACCCACTAGGAGGAGTATCCAATCTTGTTCCTTCCGGAACATCTTACGGACAATCTTATCCGGGCGGCATCCTGAACACCACCTGGAGTTCTCCGGGACCACAATATTATCCTCCTCATGGGTCTAATGTGTATCCACCTCCGGGATCTACTCCTTACCATTCTCAAGGGAAAAATGTTTATCCTCTTCACGGGCAAATAAATCACCCGGCCTATAATGTTCAGAACCCACCGGGTTATGCAAATGTTTCTCATTCATCATCGAATCCTTCTTATCCTGGCCAGCAACAACCATATGTAGGAGGACCTACTGGTTACAAATATCCACCGAACCCAGTTTATGGTCCTACTGGTTTTCCTATGCCGCACCAGTATCACTCACAAATTAATCGACAACTACCTTTCCTTGCGACTCTGGATCTCCCAGACCTGTCTCGGTTAACTAACGATCCTATTTTTCATTCACCGGTTTGGCTAGTCATTCCAGCTAAACTTCCTTCTGATATTCTGAAATTTGACGGAAACCCTGGCGAAGATCCAAACAACCATGTAATGAATTTCAATTTGTGGTGTTCATCAAACTCCCTCATGGATGATTCTGTACGTTTGTGTCTTTTCTAGCGAACACTTACCGGTTCGGCAACAAAGTGGTATATCGAACTACCATGTGCTTCTTTCCATGATTTCAATTCCCTTGCCATTTCTTTCCTCACGCACTTTCAACTGCCTATTTGCTACGAGATGGGTACTGAACTCTTGACCTCCCTTCGTCAAACTAACTCTGTTCATATCTCTGACCATATTCATGAGTGGAGGCGATGATGAAGGATGATCAAGGCAGTCATTCCTGACATACTATTGGCGGAATGGTTTACTAAATCACTGTTACCCCTGATCGCTCGCGATGTCGCTATGGGTGGTGCGGTCACAGAGGAACAAACCATCGCTCAGGCTCAGTATTTAGATTTGGTTTATTCCTAATCTGGTACTTTGTATGACTTTCTTCCGAATGTGCTCAAGCTAATACCAATCCATCTAAACCATCATCCTCATCTCATGTGGATGGTGTTATCGTTTCTGTCAAAACTCAATATTTTTCCCAATCGACCACACTCTCTTATACCTCCCCCCAAACTCAGATCTCTGAGGTGAATGCAGTTCAATCTGCCCCTTCACAACAATCTGGAGGCAAGAAGAAGACAAAGAATAAATCAAAAAATAATAATGAACAACCAAAAAATCAAGCTCAAACACCTGCTACCGAAAATCAGCCACAACGGAAACTGAAATTCCCATGTATCATTTGTGGTGATAATCACTACACTCGATATTGTCCACTTCACAATGAAGTGGCCAAAATTTTCCAAGGAAAGTCACAACCCGCTGTGCTCACTCAGCCTTTTCCACAACAACAATCCATGGTTGCTGAAATCCCCTCTCCTGGGGGCAGTTCTAGCCATCCTCATGATGAGGCCTCATCGAGTGCACATATTTATATGTTCAACGGGATTAATTTGACCACTCGATCTAAGGCATATGACACACCAGGTAACCCTGACAAAGGAAAAGACACTAACGATACCAGTACTTTACCGGATCCATCATCGTCCTCCGTTAGTTTTCCATCGGTTAATCCTCCATCTGGACCACTTCAGATTGAGAAACCCATGTTCGACTCTATATTACGCCCTCCTAAGAGAACTATCCACAAAGCTACCTTTAATCCTAGTTCACGTGCCGCCCAGAACTATAACCATTGTTGAAGATTTGGCTCAAGCACCATGTGCTATGTCTGCGTTAGAAGTTCTGCAACACTGCCCCAGTCAACATAGAATGCTCTTGGCCACTCTTGGCACTGTTGATCCTGAGTCATCCAACCATATCATTTTTAACCTAGACAATTATGCATCTCGACTCTCCCACCAACTTGCTTTCCAAGTTGATGTTGTTGTTCACAACCAACAAATCCACTGAACTATTCTGAATGAGGGAGCCTCGACTTGTGTCATGTCTTTGGTGTGTTGGAAAGGTTTAAAATCACCAGCACTCAACAAATCCCCAACTATGTTACGCGTCTTCGATGGGCGATATTTTCATCCCCATGGGATTTTACAGTCCCTGCCCATCCAATTGGGTGGCAAAACTGTTACTGTTGATGTCGAGGTGGTCGATTATCCCCTCGATTACAACTTGTTACTTGGAAGAAGTTGGTTTTATGCTATGACTTCCGTTTCCTCGTTGGTTTTTCGATGTGTCCAATTTCCTCATCAAGGAAAAATTGTCACTGTTGATCAATTGGATTTCTGCACGATCGATGCTCGCGTTCCCGCTACCAACAATATTCCTTTCTTGGGAGACCACAAGATCACATATAAAAGCATTGGTGTTGGCTTGCTGAAAGATTCTAGCCTCATGGGTACCTTCCCTACACCACTTCCACCGACTACACATCATATTGCCATCGTCGACATGATTTCGACTGTGGCTTATCAATCTTTGGAATCATCTGACCATTGGATTGTACCTTGTTCGTTGGAATTCGATGCACTAGGTGACACCGTGCCACTTGGTCCAGTCGAAACATCATACGTTTCTATGCCATCCGCTTCTCCCTCATCAGATGACCAACATCTATTGGCACCTGATAGTTCCTCGATGCAATCATGGTTGATTTCCTTGTCGTCTGTGATCGACTACATTTCTCCAATTTTTCCTTCCGATAAATCTATTCCAGAAATGTTTCGCATTGCTAAGTTACCTCGAGATAATAACTGTCACCGATCCTTTTTTATTCCCCCTCATGAAGGAATTTGGGAAGATATACACTCTATCTCCCCTCCTGATGTTGATTTTCTATCGTCTCCCATGCCTTCGACTTTTGATGATTTGGATCTGGTAGTTGACATGGTGATTTCTTCGGAAGGATTATTGGAGCCTGATTTCCTTACTCCTGTCGTGATCCTCGACATGTATTCCTTCCTGAGTGATTATCTTCCATCCAGTGAAGATCTCTTGGAGGCCATGACCGAGTTTTGTCCCTTGACATGGTATCCTTCCAGAACATTATCCTCTTGGAAGCCATGATCAAGAAGCAGTCACGAGCATAGTTTCTCTTCTCTGTGGCAAGCTCATTAAAAAATGAAACAGAGGCCCTAAGCATAGTTCTTTTCCTATGTCAAGCTCGTTAAAAAATGAAATATTCACCTCTCTTGAACCTTCTTTTCATCCACCCTTCTCCTTTTTCTCCTCTTGTAGAGAAATTGGTGACAACCTCAAAGTCGGTGAATGAATTGAAGCTTGGAGGGCATGTCTCCAACCTTTGATGATCATTCTAGAGTTAAGCCACTAGCTTTTCAAGATGGGAGCATACCGAGCTTAGTCTTTGTTCTTTCTCGTGCTCGTTAATATATGAGAATGCATCAAGGTAAACTTTTATCTCTTTTTCGGATCTGTATGGATACACAAGAAAGGAACCCCCTGGAGTCTCCTTTAAGCTCTTTTTAGACTCTCTAAACATGAAAAGATCATTGAGTGATCTTGCTTCCTTTCCCACTTGTTAAAAGGTTTGAAAGGGCGTCTTTCGAGTGATAATTTATCTCTTTTTCGGCCTCGCGATACTAACATTACGAAAAAGGACAACATTGGAGTCATATTTAAGTTCTTTTCAGAATCTCTAAACATGAAAAGATTGCCGAGAGACCTTGTTCTCTTCACACTCGTTAAAGTATTTGAAGAAAATGTCTGTTGAGCGATAGTTTATCTCTTTTTCGGTCTCATCCGACTACTTTACGAAAAAGGAACTGAGCGATTTCTCTTTTAAGTGTTTTTCCAGACTCTATAATCATGAAAAACCTTTGAGTTTTATATCTTTGGACTCGTTAAACAAACATCGATAGGCCCATATGGAATTGAACCCTTACTTCTTCCAGTTAATTAAACAAAGGAAGAGGAACTTACCAAAGGTGAGTTATATCGAGCATGTGTTACCCTCCTCAAGCTCGTTAAATTAAAAAGAGGTACTTGTATATATGGATGGGGGAAAAATTGAAAGAAGCAAGCCAAACAGTTTTTGAGAACATTACCAAGTAACTCTTAGAGTCGCCCTTGAACACGACACTTTGTCTTTGTGCACATCTTAATCCGCTAAACCTATGCGCTGAACCAATCCTCTGAGTTTTTCTTACTCCTTTGGGTCACCTGACGAAAGTCACAGTATCCATTGCATCATCGTGTTTTGGTTTTTGTCATGTTTCTGTTGTTGTGCCTCAGTGTTCAAGGGAAGTATCTTCCTCGAGAGTCAGCCATCACAAATATCTTTTCTCAATACCCGTGTCAGTCCATGTTCATTTGATCTACTAATTACATCTCTATGTTCATTTCGTGTCATTGATGGGGGATACATCAAGGCCCTCCTTCAACGAGTCTATTCCTGTCGACTTCAACACATTATCCAGGGACTAGACTTAGAAACCAATTAGTACTTTGGGACCTGCATGCCTCAATGGAAGGCCTCCTCACGTTCGACAGTGGGTTTACATCATTGACCTCTGATCAGATGATTCCACGGATGTTTGACTTCAGCTCATCAATTCACATTCGTTGGAATGTACTAGAGTACCTTGGGAATCATTGACATCAATGGTGATCTCCCTCGTGCTTGTTAATGGTTTACATCATTGACCAGTAATCAAGTGGTTTCTTCCATGTTCAACATCAGGACATCTATTCGCATGGTTAGATTCGTACTACATCGACATTGGTAAGAAGACCCTGGGTTGAGTCGTCACTCTTATATGTACTTTTCCCAGGTTGCGAAGGAGTTTTCTCTTGAACAATGACACATATATTGTCACATAGATCCACTTTATATTATTCGTGGCTATGTCTTGTCATCTCGTGGATCCACTGTGTATTCTTTGTGGCTACAATTAGTTCAGGTCATAGGAGTATAGATCCACAATGTATCCTTGGTGGCTATACCTTTCATCAATACAATTATAGATCCACAGTGTATTTTATGGCGGCCATATCTTGCAAGTCTTTGTCACCCAAGCATAGGTATGCCTGCCTTGGGTTTGAAACATGTCATAATATTTGTTGGATGTTTGTGCGCAGCTTTTGTCAGGTTCTCTGCATCTATACCCTTGCTTGAAATTTTGCAAAGCATTTCAGTTATTAGTTCTCGTCTTCTAACTTCATACTTTGGGGGGAAATCTGTTACACATCAAAATTACTCACTTTGATAGTGTTGCAAGTGTCATCATTACTAGTTTCACAAGTGTCACATTTTTCTCACAAGCGTCGCAAATGTTAGAAGAAGCATACTGCCATAATGCCTATGTCGTACCTATAACGACATTAGAAAGACATTTGAAACACCTCAAACATTTGATTTGGAAGAAGAGGAATGGTTAACTGGTTTTATGGACCTCTTTCCATTTGAAAGGACCACAAAAATTGAGTTTTTAGAGGAGAACGCTCCCCTATACCTCTCTCAGGAGTGTTGGCGCTCCCCTATAGACTATTAGGGAGCGTTATAACACTCCATCTACCCTTTTGGAGGAGCGCTGCTACTGTCAGGAGTGTTGGCACCCCCCTATACATTACTAGGGAGCATTATAACACTCTGATTGCCCTTTTGGGGGAGCTCTACCTATTCTGGGCAACAATTGTTTTGTTGAGAAGAATGGGGGAAAGATCTCTTCAATCTTTGAAGACAGTTGGATTTGAATCCTTGGTCAAGCCATGATCTTAGGGAAGATCCCTAACTGAAGGAGGAAAATCCTCAACTTACCCCAAAGATATCTCAAGTGGTTGGACCTCTCCAAACCTATATAAGCAGGCTTTCTTATGGTGAAAAAGAGAAATGATTGGAGGCATGAAACCTATGATCTCATAGGAAACACACAGTGAAGTGGAGGAGAATAATCAGTGAATTTATTGTCATTCTGATCGTGGGTCTTTTGAAGCAAGGGTTAGACAAGGAGGACTTGATGAAGCTGTTGCACTCGCATCTACGGTTGTAAGTTTCCTTCGTTGTTGTTCTCATCAATATAATATGCTTGGCATGTTTCTTTCTAGTTTGTGCTTAATCTCACATGAACTTGTCTCTAATTATATAGATCTGTTTTAAGCTAATATCAGTAGAGAAGGAAGTGGTTGTACTTTTGTTTATCTACAGGGCTTATCGAGGAGCGAAAGATTGGAGCTCAACTCGGACCGTGCAGGGACAAACACCGGTAAAAGGTACTTCTTTTCTCCTTCCCCCTCACACATTAGTTTATCTAGATATAAAAGGAAGTCAGTGACCACGATAAGCATCTTTTGTATTAAGAGTTAAGAGTCTAGCTCTCAAGAGGAGATCTACTTGTCCACAGGGAGATTTTCCTTCAACAATCATATTGAGAGATCAAAATCACAAGTAAAAATTTGATATATCAAAATTTTAAGAGTTAAATAAATATGAAATAAATGAAATTGGGATTTGGGATTTCATTTCTTACGTTATTTGTATTTTATATTTTTTGGTGATTTATATTTATAATTGATTTATTATTATCATAAAATAAGTTGATTGTTGCATTGATTTCATCATTACATTGAATAGATTGTATTGTTTGTAAATTTTATAAATTTTGGATAAGTTGTTCACTGCATTGGTTTTACTATAGTGCATTGATTTCAATGTTTGTACAATGGATAAATTTGGTTATTCTATTTCATGCATTGATTTCAATATTTTATCCAATGGATAAAGGCTATATGAAAAACATTTTTTTCATTATTTTGAAACAACCAAATAAATAGAATTGTGGGGAAATCATTATGCCTAGTAAAAGGATTCAGTAGTGAGGTAGAAAATAAGTATTCTTAGATGGTATAAGGTAGAAATCACATAAAAAGAATCAAATGAAAAGGTTCACTTGAGCTCCAAATCATAAATAAATAGAATTGGAATCATAAGAAAAAGGTCACATGATTCCATCATCTTCAACTACTGAGGCTTAGATGGTGAAAATCACAACTAGGAGGTCATATAAGTATGCCTTCTCTTACTTTGTCTAGGCCTTGACGATTAACAATCCAAAATGTAATGTACCCATCCACAGGATGGGTCACACCACTGCTAAAACAATCCAATAAATTTTTTGATACCAAACTGTAAAAATTCCAAGTCCTCATTGAGACAAACAATGTGCACAATAGGCCTTGTACCACACATGCCAAATATTTCCTAGAGATAGCATAAATTCAAGCTCTGTGTTGAAATCTTGTTACCATTACTACTAAAATTCACTAACAGGTACATTTAAATGTGTAATTTACAAACATCATGAGATTCGAACTTATGCAATGGTCCATGCTAATCATAAAAATGTAAATGCACGTGCTTAAACATGCACAATCACAACTAAACATGTTTAGAAACATAACTACAAATTACACACATAAGTCTACTAACAACATACAAAAATAACCAAAATATATTAGAGTAAAATGAACAACAACTATATCAACATTTAACATACATAAGCACAACAAACAAGGACACTTATCTTATAAATTATGTAACCCACTGCAGTGGATGGACATTCCTCCCAACTGTAGACTTGTTGTTCTATTTCTCAACAACAAGTCACCCCCGATCCAGGTCTATGAATACACAAGAGACAGTGGTCCCTATGAATACACAAGAGACTAATAGGCGGGAAGCATACTCATAGATTTTTGTAAATTTTAAAGAGAACTAAATATACATTTGTACATAAGAAAATGAAGAATCCTTTTGGAAGTTGGAGTTTAAGACCATAGTAGGTCCATTGAACCTTTACCAAGTTGATGGATTTGTTCTTGAGGACTTTGAATTTCCAATCCAAGATGCACACTGGTTCTACCCATAAGTCCCCTTCGTGTTCCACCTGGATCACAGTCCAATCAATCACATGCTTATGATCCTTTACATATTTTTTTAATAAAGATACATGGAACACATTATGAATTCTCATGGATACAATTAATGATAACATGTATGCAACTGAACCTATCGTTTCTAGAATTTCAAATGGCCCACAATATCTTGCAGCCAACTTTGGAAAGCTTTCCTATTTCAGTGAGCTTCTCTTGGCTCTAACTTTGAAAAACACATGCTCTCCTATTTTAAACTCTCTATGTGTTCTTATTTTGTTGGCATAGATCTTCTTCTTGTCTTGTGCAGTTTTCAAATTCTTCCTAATCTTTACCATCCGCTCTTCCATTTCTTTCGACAATTCTGGCCCAATCACAACTCTATCTATTGAGTTATCCCAACTTACTGGTGTGTTGCATTTTCTTCCATACAATGCTTCAAATGGGTTCATCTTCAATGACTCTTGATACCCATTATTATAACCAAACTAAAATAAATGTATATAGTCCTCCCACCTAGAGGGCTTGTCCATTAGATACATTCTCAACATATATTCAATTATTTGATTAATCCTCTTTGTCTATCCATATGACTATGGGTGAGTATTCTATACTTAAATTCAAATTTGTCCCAAATCCTTTAAATAATCCCTTCCAAAAATTGGAACTGAACTTGGGATCTCGGTCTGACACTATTGCCTTAGGCACACCATGTAGCCTAGCAATTTATTTCATATAAATTTATGCAATATTGGTTTTCTCTTGAGTTACTTTTATAGGAATGAAATGTGTATTCTTTGTAATTTTTTCCACCACTACCATGATGGAATCATGTTCCCTTGTTGTCCTAGGAAATTTGGTAATGAAATCAATAGTAACAACTTCCCATTTCCATTCTAGAATGGGGAGTGGTTGCAACAATCTTGTTGGGTGTCTATGATCAGCCTTTACCCTATGACATTTTATGTATCTGGCCAAGTAATCAGTGACATATCTTTTCATACTAGTCCAAAAATATTAGCCTCTTACTGTTGTAATAGTTTTCTGGTATCTTGGATGTCCAGTGTATGGAACATTGTGCATCTCCTTTAAAATATAATTTCTAAATTCTTGTGAATTGGGAACATAAAATATGTTTTGGAATAATAGGATTCCATCCTATTCTAGCTTATAATCCTTATACTTCTGGTGTACATTATCCTACTGTAGTATTTCTTTAATTTGCACATAATGCTAGTTTGATATTACAACCTCTAGAATTACATCTTTCAAATCTGTCTTGTATATACTAATGGTTGTAGCATGCATTTTATGCACCCTTCTACTAAGTGCATCAACCACCTTGTTCTCTTTTCCCTTTATGTTCTTGATGTCAAAGTCATATTCACTAAGGAATTCCAACCATCTAGTCTATCTGGAATTTAGTGTTGGTTGTTCAAAAAAATATTTCAAACCACTATGCTCTATCCTCAATTCAAATTTTCCACCCATAAGGTAATGCCTCCACATCCTTAAAGCATGTGTTATGGCTACCAACTTTAAGTCACGTGTGGCATTGTTTATCTCATGCTCCTTAAATTTTTTAGACTAATAAAAAATTACATGTCCATTTTGTGTAAGGGATCCATCGAGCCCTTCCTTGAATGCAGCGATGCACACAAAAAAATCCTCATATGGGTTTGTAACTCCTAAAATATGTGGAATAGTTAATAAATTATTTATGTGTTGGAAACTTTCTTCACACTGAGTCCATTCAAGATTTACTCTGTTTTGCAAATATATTATTGGGTGTGCAATCTTGGAGAATCTTGTAATGAATCTCCTACAGTAACCAAGTAGACCCATAAATGATCTAACCTTTGAAATGTTTGTTGGTGTTGACCAACTTTTGATTGCCTCAATCTTTTTCGGATCGACTGCTATGCCATATTTGGAAATAATGTAACCCAAATAATGGATCTTATTTTGATAAAAAATGCATTTACTCAACTTGGCATACAATCGGTGATATCTCAACACTTGTACACCATCATCAAATGTTTCTCATGCTCCTCCCGTGTCTTAGAATATATAATAATATCATCCAAGAAGACAATGAAAAACTTGTCCAAGGAATTTCTCAACACTCCATCATTAGACACATAAATGTAGTGGGTTCATTTGTCAACCCAAAGGGAACCACTACAAATTCACAATGTCCATACCTTGTCCAAAAGGTTTTCTTTATAATATCTTCTTCTCTAATCCTTAATTTATGATAACCCAATCTCAATTCAATCATAGAAAATATATTTTCTCCCCTCAGATAATAAAAAAGATCATCGATCATTGGAAAATGACATTTGTTCTTGACTGTAACTTTGTTCAGTTGTCTAAATTCAATACACAATCTTATCATTCCATCCTTTTTCTTGAAAAAAATAAATGGGGAACCCCAAGGAGAAACACTTCGGTGTATGTACCCATTTTTCAACAACTCCTCTAGTTGCATTTGCAATTATTTTAACTCTGGTGTGCTCTTTCTCTAAGAAGTTTTGGAAACTGGGGTAGCTCCAGGCATTAGGTCAATAGAGAAATCAATATCCCTTTTTGGTGGAAATCCTAGAAACTTCCCAAACACATATTCATACTCTTTCAAGATTAGATAATTTTCAGGACTTGGCTTCTTATCCTTCATTTTCTCTTCCATATGGGCTGCATATATTTGGCACCCTTGTCTAAAACTTCTTTTCAGTTGCAATGATGAAATCTCTCAAATAGATATAGTCCTTGGAATACCTTGCATTGTCCTTGTATTCCCTTCCTCATCAATACATGTGAAATCCTTGTTATAACAATCCAATACAACATTATGCTTTTCTAGCCAATACATACCAATCAAGTGGTATGATGTTCAATTTTGTTTTACTATTGACTCCATTCATGTCTATTGGGAAATATTTAACAAGCTCATTGATTCTTCTCTTGGTTCTAGTAGCTAGATAAACTAACCAATACTTGTTATGCTTACATTTCTTCAATTTAAATCTTTCAACTAGATTTGGATCTATATAGCTATGACTAGATCTGAAATCAATCAAAATAACTATGGGATGATTATCAATCTTACCTTCCACTTCAATTATGTGGGATTGATAGTCTTCTTGTTTATTATCCAAGGATGCATAGATCCTTGGCATGCTCCTTCCCACATCCTCTATTGTCTCCTCCTACTTGATATTATGCACAATCTTCATCATGTCTCTCTACTAAGAACAATCTTTGTACATGCGATCTCCTTCACATCACCAACATTTTATGGGCTATTGTCTTGGCCGCTTTCCCAAGGAATCTATAATTTTCTGATCATCATGAGATGGTTTCCCTTGTTTATGTTCTTGAGAACCATTCATGATGAAATGTGGCTTGAATCATTTCTTCCTTTGACCCATATTGTCCTTCTTCTTGTCATTCCAAGCCCTTTGGAAAGATGGCCTTCCTCTTTTCTACTCATACAAATACTTAGCCTTTCTTATGGCTTCTTCTAAATCCTCAAGATCATCATACTAAATTTTATCCCTTGTAGAAGGATGCAAGTCCACTCAGGAACCTATGAAATTTGACCTTCTCATCCCTACTAAAGCTCACATACCTGTTGCAAGAATTTCTCTCATACTCATCCATCGTCATGTTCCCAAATTTGATTTAAAAGAAATCTTGCATCTTCTTGTCATAATATTTCTTTGACAAGTATTGATGCTAGAAATATTTCTTGAACTACTTCCAAGAAATTGTCTTCTCATCAAGGTGCTTGACCTACTTCAGTTGATCCTGCCACATAGATGACTTTCATTGGAGATTTTAAGTTGCAATCATAAATTCTACATTTGATCAATAATCATGTATCTGGAAACATTTCCTCATAATTTCCCAACAACCATGCTTTTGCATCTCCTCCTTTCCTATTCTCTCCATCAAATGATGGTTTCTTTATCTTTCTAAGATTGCTTTGCAAGATATGTTACCCATGCCTCCTCTAGCGATTGACATGATACATACTTGGGATTCTTTCCGACCTTGAAAATTCATATTCTCTTCTAGTTGAGTTCCTTGGGGAATGATGATGCTAATGTATACTAACACTCATTGATTGTCTAAATCCTCCATGATCATCCCTCCTATCATGGGATCTAGATACATATACTTGTATTGCACTAGCATCTGGTCTTGTGCTAGAGTCTTTGTTGACTCTCTTTTGCATCATATTCAAACTCTATAGTATCTCCTCCCAAGCTTACATGATATTTTCATTATCGTCCCTATAAAAATAGACTTCTCTCTACTTTTGAGGAAAATACCCTACTTGTGGGCTTATTGCAGAAAATTGATAATCGTAAAGGGAGAAAAATCCAAAGATAACACACAACAAAGATTTTATAACCGATTCAATTGAAATAACTAACTATCTTGAGGAGAAGAAAAATAAACTCACTGACAGTCCTACGTTCGATGTCATTCCTGAATTCTAGAATCTTCTCTCTCTTTGCCAATAGTTTCCTCTACAACTTGCAAGAAATTCAAGCGTACAAGTTTACGTAGAGAGGTATCTATACCAATAACTACCCATTAGTCCAATTAAATATAAAGGAATAATCAATGCAACTAGTGTTTTACACAACATATATGAAATAACTACAAATTAAACATTACAAACACAATGATTTTCGAAGGAATGAGATTCTTATAAATATTCAATGGTTTTGGTAGTTACACTATATACGTGTTCTATTGTGGAACTGCCTCATCAAAAATATTCTGGGTCTTTCCACCTAATATCCTTCTATAAAGGTTGGTCCTGACCTTCGATTCACCGGTAGAGTCAAGGAGAGTATAAGGGAAACTCCTAGTCAGATTGGAAGGTTCTCAAAGAAGTTTGGAAACAAGGGTTTCTAGGTCAAGAACCAACAGAAAATGGGAGGTATATGGGCTTAGATAAATGGTAGGTGTATCCAATTGGATGTTTTCTATGATATCAATGAATCATTACCTTTCTCCTCTGTTTCTCCTTTGACCAAATTCTCTATTTAAGTCTTCTCTAGATATTTAGAAACAATTGAGTATAGGTAAAAGGAGTTAGGAAACTAAACAAACCCGTAACTCAACATTTAATTAGGAAAACATATATATTTTTAAGAATTTATTAACATGTACAGGATTTTCTTTGGAGAAACCTATGTATACGCATGTCGCATAGCTTCCAAGCTGCATACAAGTTCCAAAAACGTGTTTTTTAGAATATCTCAAGGAGGTACGGGGAAGAGGTGTCTACAATTAGCATAGAGACTATGCCAATTAAGATTATCAATACTTCAATGGTGGAAATTGATTCTATAACACTCTCTGCACGCTTCTCATAGTTACAAGCTCCTGCCCATCTCTTGTTCCATTAGTTTCTATCTCAACATTCCCCATGCTGACATGCATGCCTCTAATTTCCTCCTCATGGATGTAAGACCCTTGGGCATCCTCCATATATCTATTTCTCATATAGTAACTAAAGTATTTTTACATGTACCTTTAATTTTGCAAGAATGTGCATGCAATAATTGTTGTTAGAATCAAGCGTGTTGCAAAATTTTCATTAATTAGATTACAGATCATTCTTCATTTCAAATTATGAAAAAAAAAATGCATGAATCTAAATTATGGGTTGATATCTTGCTTCTCACCCTCAACACCTTTCCAATGACTATTTTTTCCCTCAAATCTGAGCTCCAATATGAAAGTTATGGCCTTTGGAAGTTTAGACTATTTTTCCTATTTTATCCATGTATGCTACAAGTGTCTACTTTGTCTTCTTGCACATTTTTGCATACCCAGATTTCCACTATGGATCCATATATGTCTTGTATGTCTCATAATATTTCTATAGACTACTCTTGTGCCCCAAATAGATTTCTGAGCAAGGAGTTATGCCCTCTAGAAGTAAACTGGTGCTAAATATAACCTCTAAAGTTTCACCTGTAAATTTCAGAGATAATATCACCTTCCTGTGTGTCTTCATTTTTCTTCGGTGCCTTTTTAGGTGCCATGAATCTGCGTTTAACTTGAAAACCTATCACAGAAAATGGATGAATGAGCTCAGCTTAAAATGAAAATACAGACGTTCAAATGTTTACTTTGAATATATTTAAAAAATGACAAGATTTGCACAGCTGTCACGAATTTAAAGCTCTTAATGCGGAAGATATTTTTCGGAGATATGCATTTAATGTTCGTACTTAGGCGCTCTCGATTTTTTCAAAGAAAACGAGAAACTTACTTAATCGGAAAACGAAGCATTAATGAACACTTAAAGAATGATTACCATTAAACCTGTTTTAGAAGAAGATTGATTAGTGTTAATTATAGATTAAATCTGAAAACATCACTTTTCGGGGTTTCGAAAATCTTGATGTCGAAAGGTATGTCGTCGATAAAGTCCAATCTCTGAAATCGTGAAATCGTGAAATCACGATGTTTTAATTAAGATTTAAATGCTTTTATCACATTAATTAATTGAGATTAGACGCTATCGGGATTTCGGAAATCCTGACGTCGAGAAGTATGTTATCAATGAAGTCCGATCTCCAAAATCGCGAAATCGCGATGGTTTGCTTTTTTTAAACAGGACTTAACTCATTTTAATTAACTTACTAATCACAATTTAGACCGAAGCAAAATTAGTTTGATTTGAAGTGAACTTTGGATCGGGTTTTCGCAGTTCAGGATTTCGGGAAATATGATGACAGGAGGTGTGATCTCACTGAAACCCGAATCCCGAAATCGCGACATGATTATCTTAACTCTTAAACTTTATTATAAGAGAATTAATTAATTCGTGTTTTAATTAAGATTTAAACGTATCGGGAAATCGGGGATCAGGATTTCGCGATTCTATTTGCATTGAAAACTTTGTTTGTAGGAAACCCTAAATCCCGAAAATTCTTTTAAGTTTAATTTAAAAAATCGTAAATTTATATTTCAACATGTTTTAAAATAATTTTCAAATAAAAAGCGTCGGAAGTCTTATATTTTTTTTTGTAAACCTTTTTCCCGTTCATTATCCGAAAAATTAAAAAGAAACTAAGAAAAAAGGTATCATATACTTAGAAATGATACGAAACTTGTGTTTTAAGAATAGCCGAAATCCGAAAAAGAAAAATTTAGGCCTTAAGGATAAAATTTTTGGATCTGTTTCAACATAGGCTCCAACTGGGGACCTCGTCTCCCTGTGGGACGAGGAGAACATGTAGACTCAGTGCCTTCATTAGGTAAATGGTGTCAAGGGTTTATAACTGGTAAAACTGCTAAAGGAGAGTAAAAAGAGATTTCTTTTCAACTTCTGAAAATCTTTTCAAAACTTCTTATTTGCTTTAAACTCAGTTATAGTCTTCTTCATAATATTATTCTTCTCGTTCTAAAATTAAGTTAGTATTAAGATGATTAAAACAATCTTAGGAAACTTAACAGATTTGTAAATTTCGGCTTGCATCAATTGAAATAAAATTTATAATTTTAAAAGGGTAGCTCTATCTTGACTTAAGATGAAGATCCGGTTTCGAAAAAACCGGTAACTAGAATAGAGTGATAGATAAGTATGACAACCATTACAGATACCTCAGATATTGCTTCACTGCCAACGGGCCTGTTCAGTACCCCGGTGAAGTTATCTGTCCCTTTTTACTGAATTTCCTTTCACCGCTTTGAGTGCTAATTATATTTTTATATTCAGATATTGCTTCACTGTCAACGGGTCTGTTCAGTACCCCGGTGAAGTTATCTATTTCTTTTATATTAGACGAGGGAAATCATTTAAATGAATTTCCTTTCATCGTCTTTGGGACTAGATGGGGGCAATCAAATATGAATTTCTTTTCACCATCTGTCTTATATTTAGCTTATAAATACGAAGCGGGGGCAATCAGTGATACTTAAAATATCAGGGGTGGTTATCTGTGTAAAAATTTACAATAGAAGTTTGTCAAACTGTTTTGATTATTCTAGACCATTCTTTTCTCAACTTTCAAAACCTCTCAGTCTGTAGAGAAAAAGGGAAAGCTTATTTTCAGGGGTTTTCTTTTGAGCAAGCTTAAATCCTTAGACAAACTGTTAAGAAACCTAAGAGAGTCAGAATCAACCTAAACATAACCACTTTTAGTCAGAAAATAAGAACTATGAAGACTGGTCTTACTGAATTTAATTATTTTCCGACTTCAAAAGTCAAGACAAAATCTCTCATATCTCTATGGGAAACCCGAAAAGCACAAAACAGAACTGAAGGTATAAAAGGAGATGTCCAACAAAATGTAAGTAAGAAAACACAAGTTGTAAATTAAAAAATAATCTTGTTGGACTCTTCTCTTTAAGATTTTTTACTTCGATTTCCTTTTAAACTTGTTCTAGGTGAACCCTTAAGGTGAAAGTATATTTTAAAACGTTTTTTTTTTTTTTTTGGTTCAA
>ML821396.1:153078-177659 GCA_009831015.1 Picea engelmannii
GAAAATAGATTTTCTAAAAATGAAAAACGAAACGGTATATACAATGAGTGTTTCTGGAAATTAATTATTCCATATAATGCTTTAAAAAACGCCAGTTGATAGGGGCATTCAAGATTTTACCATCCAAATTTTCAAGTAAAAATGAATTTTTTCCTTCGGGAGATGCTACCTTAAATGGTCCATACCAAATATGATCGAATTTACCATTTTTTCCCGAATCCTCTTTTTGAGCATCCCATCTCAAAACTAGATCCCCAGGGAGAAAATTCCCATCCTTGGATTTACGATCAAATAATACTTTCATGTCATCCTGGTACTTCTGCAACTTTTCATCCACTACCGTTCTGTGCTGCTGAACTTCAATCAACTGGTTTATCCTCCTTGTGAGAGGATTCGGTTCTTCCTTCTCGTCTTGCCATAGTTTCATTACTGGAAGTGCTAGGTTTATAGGCAACACTACATCTGTTCCATATAACATTTGAAAGGGAGAAGTACCGATAGACTTTTATGTGCCTATCCGATTTGCCCACAGAGTGTATTTTAAATGTAAATGCCAAGATTTTTTATTTTCATTTAAAAATTTCTTGATTATACTGATTAAGCTCTTGTTTGAAGATTCTTCCAGACCATTTCCCTGAGGATAGTATGCTGTGGAATGACCCAACACAATATTATATTTCTGGCAGAAGCTGACCATTGCCATAGACTTAAAAGCCTGTGCATTGTCTGTGACTATCTTTCTGGGACAAACGAACCTAGACAAAATATTTTCTTCTAAGAAGTCTATAACCACCGAATCAGTAGCCTTTCTTGTTGGGATAGCTTCCACCCATTTGGTGAAATAATCCGTAGTGGTCAGAATCCATCTGTGTTGAGCACTTGAATGAGGATTAATTTCACCTATGAAGTCTAGTCCCCATTGTTAAAAATGAGCTTCTGTCTTGACCGGGACCAATGGCATCGCTGGTGGTTTATGTTTTCCTTCAAAAAATTGGCAATGGATGCAAGCTCATACCTTAGCATTGACATCTGGGAAAAGTTTGGGCCAGTAATAACCAACCCTTAGGATTTTATATGCCATAGCCCTCCAAGCGTGGTGTCCTCCACAGATTCCTTCATGAAATTGACCTATAAATTCTTCTGTTTCCGACTCGACCAGACAGACCAAGAGGAAGCCAAGTGAGTCTTTCCAATATAATCATTTTTCAGAAATACAGTATTTGACTGCATGCAGCTTTAGCGTTCTAGCTTTGGATGGAGACAAGTCATTTGGACATTTCAATGTTAGTAAGTATGTTACTATGTCCTTGTACCAATTCGACGACGTGAATTTCTCCTCGATTCTGTTTTCGACTATTTGGTCCTCAAGTTCATTCACATCTACCCATTCTTCCTCCTCCTGAGAACTATTTATCCCAAGAGATTTGAAATTGGATTCAGCTAAAAGTTTAGCTAAACCTTGCCCCTTTACGAATTTTGTTGGTTTAACCTCCAAGTCGAACTCTTGAATTTTAGCAAGCCATCTTCCTCTTTTTCCATCACTGTCTGCTTGAACCAAAATATCTTTTACAGAACTAGTGGGTACATATGCAATCACTTTAGAATGTAAAACATAAGTTCTAAAAGCTTTCAATGCTTTTACCATAGCATATGCTTGATTTTCCATTATATTATATTTGAGTTTAGCATCTCGGAGACTTTTTCTAAAGAAGGCTATCGGTTGCTTGAAACCTTCTTCGTTCTTCTGAAGGAGTACAACAACAAGCGTGTGTTTGGAGGCAAATGAAAAAATAAGAAAATCTTTGAGATAATCGGGGCTCGCTAGTACTGGTGCCTCACTTATAACCTTCTTAATATGGGCAAAGGATGCTTTAGCTTCCACTGTCCATTTTACTTCGCTGTTTTTTCTGAGCATATCTGTAATCAATTTCACAATTTCAGTGAAGTTAGGAATAAATCTTCTCAAGAAATTTATTTTTCCTAAAAAATGATTGAATTTCTTTCACATTCCTAGGAATAGCTATTGTATCTATAGATTCTACTCTTTTAGGGTCAATCCTAATTCCATCTCGAGATACGATGTGACCCAACAGCTTGCCTTCTTGCATAGCAAAATGAGACTTCTTAGGATTTAAGGATAGACCGAACCTGCGGCATTTTTCAAATGTCTGTTTGAGATGAATCATATGGTCTTCATCTGATTTAGAGAAAACAGTAAGATCATCCAAATAGATGACTACGAACTTGTCCCGTTCGCCAACGAAAGCAATATCCATCGCGCGTTGAAAAGTAGCACCTGCATTCATCAGTGCAAACGACATTTTATCGTACATAAACGTGCCCCAAGGAGTGGTAAATGCAGTTTTTTCTTTATCAAGATCACTGACGACAATTTGATTATAACCTAAAAATCCGTCAATCATTGACATCCTGTTAGCTCCTATTACTTTTTCAAGAACATGGTCCATTTTAGGTAGAGGATAATTATCTTTGAGAGAAGATTTATTAAGATTCCTGAAATCGACACACAGTCTAATTTCCCCGTTTTTCTTTCTAACCGGGACCAGATTAGCTACCCAATTAGAATATATTAGGGGTACAATTATCTTAGCATCAAGAAGTTTTTTGACTTCTCGTTCAATAACAGGTAATAAAATGGGGTTAAATTGTCAGAGTTTTTGTTTAAAAGGTTTGACACTAGGTTTGAGGGGTATCTTATGTTCGATCACAGAAGTGTCATATGTTTTCAGTTCTTCATACGACCATGCGAAAATGTCTTTGTATTTTCTTAACAACTCTGTGTATTTATTTTTGTTTTCTGTTGATAAATATTTGGATAGTTTAACCATTCGGGGATTTTCTTCAGTTCCTATATTACAATCTTCAACCTCCTCTGGTTGGGGTTGTAGGGTGATTTTTGAGGGGATATCATCTTGATTAAAAAGTCTTTCCAAAGGGATTAGACCCTTGGGAATCTGGTTGTTCTTGAGAACAAGCTTTGGGTGATTTGCAATTTTGTCATGAAATTCTTTAGAATCCTCCCCCTCTTGCATGATCCAAACAAGATCATTTTGATTTTCTTGATCGGTATGCGTTTCTGCAAATTCGTCTAATGATTCTAGAAACTTTTGAAGTTGCTCATCATCTTCAAAAACTTGCCAATGTTGTATGTTATTTGGTATCGAAGGGAGACGTCTCATTTGAATGTGATATTTTAATTTAAAAGCAGTTAGGGGTGTGAAAGTTGATGTAGCTTTAGCTAAAGCATCAGCCTGTTGATTCTCAGATCTTGGGACGAAATGGAAATTCACATATGAGAAGAAGTTCTCGATTAAATCCCAGACAAAATTCCTATAGGATCGTAATCTAGGATTCTTAGCCCGATACTGCCGATTCACCTGTTTTATAATTAACTCGGCGTCACCAAAGACTTCGATTTTCTTAATTTTCATCCTTCTAGCACCTTCTAATCCTAGCACTAAAGCTTCATACTCGCATACATTGTTTGTACAATCCAAATTCCACTGAAGCCTATATGAAAAAGGAATAAAAAGTTGATCATCAGGAGCCACAAGAAGTGCTCCTGCCTCGGCTCCAAGGAAAGACGAAGCACCATCAAAATACATTTTCCATACACCAGTGCTATATACATTTTTCTCTATTTCTTTTTTTTCAATTTTTTCTTCTATACAATTATCATCTACATCTACTTCAAAATCGTCATCAATAGATAATATACAATTTCCTATGTCTTGGTCAAAAATATAAACTGGATGATTGTTCGGGTTGTGTGGGTCACCTACAGTAAATGCCAACCTAGTCTCTCTGTAAAGACGAGTGTATTGGCCTCCAAAAACTGGAATTATAGCGTATGTCATATCCAGTTGGAGAGATCCTCCAAGCTTGGCACCCCATGATCTAGATAATAGCATACCATACTTTGGGGGAATGTCAGCGACCACTACATCCATAAGAATACTTTTAGCGGGTATTTGAGCCAAACCTACCACTAGGTCTTTAATCATACCTATGCATTTGACTTTCCTCGAATCGAAAGAATATAAGTCACCATAGGGCCTTGTGATTTCAAGACCAAGTTTTTCCATAATTGCCTTTGGCATAACGTTGTGGGAAGCTCCGGAATCCAACATACAGTTATGTAGAAGGTGATCAAACAGGGTTAACATAATATAAAAGGGTGCCACAGTGTCTCACGCACCTTTGAAGTGTGGACCAAATACTATGTTTGGTTTATCATCTTCTAAGTTGATGACGTCAGCTTGGCTTTCATCTTCGGAAAATTTAATCATCTTAGCCATTTGTTTTTTGTATATGGGATTTTTAGCTATTTGAAGAAGGGGAATAGGAATTTTGTTTTTATTTATTTTGTTTTCCAAATTGAAATTTCCTAGGGCCTTGTCATTTTCTACATTCGGGGCCTCCATTACTTTCTTTTCAGCTTTTCGTTGAGACGTGGACTTGCTTTCATTTATAGGAGCTTGTGTCTTCACAGGGAGTGTTCCTACTGGTTCTGACTGGACAAGTTGCATATCAACTATGTTTCTTTTCGCAGACTGTTTATCAACAACTTTTGGAGTTGTTTCATCAGTTTCACTTCTCGGCAAAATCTTTTTTGTCGAAACATTTGGGAGACTTTTGTTCCTCGGTCTTAAATTATATTTTCCCTATAATTCAGCTATGATATCATCTGCGATATCTTGATAAGTGAAATTTTCAGACATATTATCACTAACATTGTCTTCCGATGTACTTTATTTACTTAAAGATGCTTCGTAATCCTGTCTCGATAAATAAGGTGATTTATTATCGTCGCCATGGTTACCAATATCTTCATCGATTTCTTCAAAATATCCTAAATCTTCCTCTCCAATGTAATTTTCACTTTTAAAGGGTGTTGGAATTTTTTGATCTTCATTTTTAATTATTTTCTGTGGTCCCTGAGGATCAGGATTTCTACGAAAATATTTTCTGGGGAAATTATCTCTTTTCGATTTCTCTAGTTCCATTTTTGAGATCTTGTTTGAAAGTTCTCGAATGACCCTAACAATCTCTTCTATTATATCTCCCAAGGATTTTCCCGATCCTGAAGATCCACCTTGTTCTTTAAATTTCCTATTTTCTTTGTTTCCAGTTTCAGTCTTTGCTTTTAGTTTCCCTGATGCCATCATGTTAGATTCAATCTCAAGCGCATCATCTTGCATTTTCGTGAGATCCGTAGATCTCCTTTCTCTCAATAATAAGGCAAAGTCGGGATCAAAAGCACCAACAAAAGTCACTTTTTCTGTGGGTTGTGAAGGTTTAACCTCAACTGGAATTTTATTATACAACTTATTGAACCTCTGTGTGAATTCTAGAACTGATTCAGAGTTTTTCTTTCTAAGGGCTCCGAATTCTGTCAAGTAGTAGAGGTGATCCTTCCTCTCTCCCCATTGTCTAATAAATTCACTTTCAAGTTCTTCATAGGATCTTAAAGATCCAGCTACTAAGGATCAGAACCAGGTCCTCACCTATCCCTCGAAAGTTTGAACGAGGAGTCTAGAATAAACATCTTCATGTTCTATTCTGAGTATGTCAGCAAATTGATCAAAAAAGTTTATATGTTCTTGGGCAGTCAGATCACCTTCCCCTATAAATTTTGGAAGGCTTTTCATATAATTCTCGAGGAGATCATGAAGAGGAACGGGAAGAACAAGTGGAGCGTATCTAGCAGCTACTTTAGCAAAGATTCCAGGAAGCGGTACTTGAACACCTCCAGGGGAACCACCCCCAGCTCCAGCACCTCCTTGTGCAGCCATGGTTAGATTTGAGGCTGAAGTTCAAAAAGTGTGAGGAGAATATTCTCAGAAATCTGGGGAAGAAACTTCAGGAAATGAGAAAGTATCGAATGAGAGGGGAAGTGAAAGTGATCTTTCAAGAGTTTCTGAAGTGTTTAATTGCGTAAAGTCAGGCTGACATATAGTGTATGTGGGTAAAAAGACTTGTTTAAGTGATTTTCGTGATTTTAAAATCTTTTTCGGATCGGAGACTGGCGAGGTCTGCTTGCTATCTAGGTTTTTTCTGGTGCTCTTTTGGCTAATAGCCAGTTTAGTTATTGTGGAGTCGCCAAGTGAAAAATATTAAGCCTTAGAAGGTTTTCTGTCCTTGTTCACTATCAAAAAAAGAAAATGTCAATGTTGTTTTTCCCAGGGAAAAGATTCGTTTCTTCGTTCCCCAGCAATGGCGCCAAAAAGATGTTGTTCCTGAGTTTATACTTTAAGGCTATAAAGTATACCGTCAAGGCATCTGTAAATGTTTAAAGGAATAATTTGAGAAAAAGAGTTTAAAAGAAGGGTAAAGCAGAATCAATTTCTCAACTGTCTCTGTCTTGCTTCTTGTTGTTCCTGGATTCTAATGTCTCTCTCAATAGTAGCCCATGATCGTTCTAATTCGACCCGGTTGGTTGTTGTCTGTAGAACGATATTAAATAGGTTCAAAGCGATGCTAGTTTGATATTGAAGTCCGGGTTCAATGTTGGGTTGTTTAACACTTGGAACAATCATGGAGGATAAAACTTTATTTATTTGTAAAAGGATTTTAATCAAATGTTACTTCAAAACTTTCCAGAGATGAGAATATGAAGAAAACAATTTTGAAATTTAAAACAGCAACATAAATACATTCGAGGCCGTTTCCTGGATTTGTAACAATTTGAGAATCACAAGATAACAAATAAACACTACAAAAAATATGAGGCTTTAATCAAGAAAGAATCTCATATTTCAACAGATAATAATGAAAGATAACAAGGTTTCTAATGAATACTAAGTATTAAGGTTCAAATGATTTACAGGTCTTAAAATCACTGATAGCAATTTCAGAGGAAAAACTGTAAAAATTTGATATCCAAACCAATCTGAACTAGAAATCAAAGATGTAGATAACTTCAAATTGATTATTCATTAGAAGAACATCGAAAGAGAAATACAATAAAGAATGGTAAACAGAGTTGAAGAAAACATAGCTACAAATTTGCAGGATCGAGAATCTCGTTTGCGATCTATATTATGAGATATAGGAAAACTGTTATTACAATCGACTCTCTCCAAAAATTCTGAAGCCCTTTCTCAGTCTTTAGAAATTACATTTATACATTTTCATCAAAATTTTTCATTGGTGATTAACCAACTTCCTAATATTACGGTCACATATAAACAATAATGTCAACCGTTCACATTTTCTTTCTAATTTCTAATGATAAAAAACATTTAAAAAAGATTTTAAACTTGCGTTGATGAGCTTCCTTTTTCCGCTTCAATACACTGAATACACTTTCCCAGAAATTTCACAAAAGTCCTGGGAGCATCTGGTATCTCATTTGCTTCGAATAAGAAAAATCTTTTCTGCAATTCAGGCAAACGACTTTTTATCATCTTTTCTGTGAATTTAATAGTTTTCAACTTTAAATTCGGCATTACCATCAATTTGTTGATCTCTATGATATTGATTAATTTAATTCTTGAAATCTCTGTCTTCATCTCCTCTAGCTCTTCTTTGGATCTTAGCTGGTGCTTGGCAATATTAATCTCACCTAATAATCCGGAACAATCATCTGTTCCGATATTCAATGAAGCTCTTTCTATGAGATCAAAAATTCCCTGGCAATCATCATTAACCTCTCTGGTTATTCTTTTATATTCGGCCAGGTTTGCTTCCCACACTTTTAATATTATGTCCCCTTTAACCTGTTCATAAATAGATAATTTTTGAATCTTTCCAGCTTCTTCCTTTGATGAGAAGGCCACTGCCTTTTGAAAAGTCGTTCTAGCTTCTTTCACCTCCCTTTCCTTCCAGAAAACATTCTCCAAATACTTATTAGTTTCTTGAAAATAATTCTGGACTACTTCCAGATTCAAAAATGCTTTCTGTTGTTCTTGCTCTATTTTTAAATATATCTCCAATGCTTGTGTTCTGAAATTTTCAAGTTCTACTACTTGATTAGTAATAGAAATAATTTTATCCTACAAATGTTTATTTTCTTCTCCCAGCTTTCGGACTTGTTCCTGTGTGACCTGTATTGTATACTTTGCCTCCTCCAAATCTTTATTCATTTTCTGAATTTCTTGCATATCCTTTAGTCTAGCTTGTTCTAGACTCTTTTGTATTCCCCAACTGATATTTCTCTCAGTTTCTTTTAATTTGTCTTGCAACTGAATTATTGTTTGGTCCTTTTGCTCAAGCATAGTTGTTAAATTGCCAACAGAATACATATTTTCTGATGCTATAGCACCCATCGTACCTGCTAATTCCATAGCAAATTCTCCATCTTTGAGCTTATTTCCATCTATAATCACCCTATGCTTTTTAATCATCCCATCTCCTCTTGGATGAATTTCTTGCTTCAAGACCGCTCTTCGCTTTTTACTGAAAAAGTAATCCGATGGAGGGATTTCATCTCTTGAAATCGGCTCTAGATCACTGACATATAAAGCTCCTTCATGGGGAGTTCCAAAAGCTGACTGTAATGGAGTTAAGGAGGTGATAGGACTACCGAGCTCTGTTATGCTGTTCCTCCTATTTTTTCTGGGATATCATTAAGATTTTCTGGAGTTGTTTCCAGTCCTTTTCCTTTCTCTATCTCTAATTCTTTTATTTGAGAACCCCCTGTGTTTTGGGGAGGCACCTCAGGATCCTTCACCTTGTCTTTGGTATTTGTTTCAAACCCTGGAGGGGGTTCTTCCTGTTCTGGAGGTGAGGTCGAAGCTTCACCCTGCAAACTCTTTGGTAGGCAACTTCGCCTATGGCTCTGAAAAGATGCAAACCCAGTCTGTGAGTCAGGTGGCATGGCCTGTACTCTGCTCAGCACCTCTTCATAGGATTTAACATCTTTAAATATATCATCATAAATAGATATTTCATGTTCATACGCCTTTAAATTGCAATGTGTGAAATGCCTACTTATAACTTGGTAGGGGTCATATTTCCTGTGCTCAATATCTACTAACTTCACTTCTTCCAATGACTCAACCTCTACCTTAGAATGGCCTAAATTTAATAAAGCAAATTTCCCAATATGAACAGGGAAAGATGGCCACGATTTCTTTTAAGCTTCTTTTAATTCTAATCCAACCTTGCCCTTTACTATCTGATGAGCTATCTCCCTGCACACCAATCTATCTGGTAGGAATTTAGGGAGTGCATGAGGGGGAATGGAACAACCATAAACCCTAATGTAGGAAAAATTTTCCTCAATAAACCAGTTGGCAACTGCTTTAAGGTTTTCTGTGATTGCATCAGAAATGCGAGGGGGTTCGCATCCAAAAAACATCCTGTGCATAGGAATTATGACGAAATGACAAACCTCATAAAATGCCTCTTTAGCATTTTCCTCCCAGAGGGCTGAGTGATATTTATGAATAGGCTATGGACAGGAAATGATCCAACTCCAATTCATTAATGGAAAGGGAGTCATAAAACAGATTGCATCCATAATGTATGCAGACATATAAAAAGCTACTGGTTGTCCCTTTGATTTCACTGTTTTGTAGTTTAAGACTTCTTGCGTGAGGTTATCTGACAAAATCTTATGCGAATTAAAACCATTTCCTTTTGAAGCTTCCTCTAAGAAAGGCACCCAATCTGCATGAAAATGACAGGGATATTTTCTCCCGAAAAGCCTACATAACATCATGGCTACATATACCATGTATTTGTTTAATGATGTTGTAGCATAAATCCCATGGGAATCAGCTCTAAACTTTGCAGGACACCTCGCCCATCCTTTAATCATGTCGATATATGTCTGGTCTGCCTCAATACATTATTTTCTCTGAAACTCTGCTAAAAATTCCGCATTAAAAGTATGTTTAGGGTTAGGCGAGAGTTTATATGTTACTTGTATGTGCTCTGGCCTGAATGAGTCGACGATAGCTCCTTGGTCATTTAAAATGATTCTTGTGGGGATATCAACTTTATCCAGAGCCCAACTGATCATATCAGTGTATTCCACGAGCCGTGGGCGCGCAACAACCTTATGAAGCTCAGACTCGGCTATGTCTCGGCAATGATTTTCAGAGTCAGGGTCAACATTCTCAAGCTCATACTCCAACAATTTAGAAATTTGAGTCCATGATTTGATGGAGTCTATGGCGTGTGGAGTAGTATTAGAGATAATATCACCTTCCTGTGTGTTTTAGTTTTTCTTCGGTGCCTTTTTAGGTGCCATGACTCTGCGTTTAACTTGAAAACCTGTCACAGAAAATGGATGAATGAGCTCAGCTTAAAATGAAAATACAGACGTTCGAATGTTTACTTTGAATACATTTAAAAAATGAAAAGACTTGCATAGCTGTCACGAATTTAAAGCTCTTAATGCGGAAGATATTTTTTGGAGATATGCATTTAATGTACGTACTTAGGCACTCTCGATTTTTTCAAAGAAAACGAGAAACTTACTTAATCAGAAAATGAAGCATTAATGAACACTTAAAGAATGATTACCATTAAACCTGTTTTAGAAGAAGATTGATTAGTGTTAATTATAGATTAAATCTAAAAACATCACTTTTCGGGGTTTCAGAAATCTTGATGTCGAAAGGTATGTTGTCGATAAAGTCTGATCTCCGAAATCGCGAAATCACGATGTTTTAATTAAGATTTAAACGCTTTTATCACATTAATTAATTGAGATTAGACGCTATCGGGATTTCGGAAATCCTGACGTCGAGAAGTATGTTATCAATGAAGTCCGATCTCCAAAATTGTGAAATCGCGATGCTTTGCTTTTTTTAAACAGGACTTAACTCATTTTAATTAACTTACTAATCACAATTTAGACTGAAGCAAAATTAGTTTGATTTGAAATGAACTGTGGATCGGGTTTTTGCAGTTCGGGATTTCGGGAAATATGATGACAGGAGGTGTGATCTCACTGAAACCCGAATCCCGAAATCGTGACATGATTATCTTAACTCTTAAACTTTCTTATAAGAGAATTAATTAATTCGTGTTTTAATTAAGATTTAAACGTATCGGGAAATCGGGGATTGGGATTTCGCGATTCTATTTGCATCGAAAACTTTGTTTGTAGGAAACCTCGAATCCTGAAAATTCTTTTAAGTTTAATTTAAAAAATCGTAAATTTATATTTCAACACGTTTTTAAATAATTTTCAAATAAAAAGTGTCAGAAGTCATATTTTTTTTGTAAACCTTTTTCCCGTTCATTATCCGAAAAATTAAAAAGAAACTAAGGAAAAAGGTATCATATACTTAGAAATGATACGAAACTTGTGTTTTAAGAATAGCCGAAATCCGAAAAAGAAAAATTTAGGCCTTAAGGATAAAAATTTTGGATCTGTTTCAACAGTTATGATTAGAGTGGCATAATATTGGCATGGTAGTTCCTTTATGAGATTATCTTGGGACCTTGGTGACTTTATCTCTTATAATCTGATCCGATAAAGGTTTGCATGGAAGGACTTTGTAGACGATGTGTTGAGATATTTTCGAGATGATGCTTGGATGATTGCAGTAGGCTGGGGGTGCTAGAGTATTAGGGAATTTCCCTTTGATACTTGGAAATTAGGTGTCATGGATTCCCTATAAGTTCGTGGCCACACATAATTCTCCTAGATGTCTGATTTTAGAGTTGGTTTGGGTGACTCCACTAAGATCCACTGGGAAGATATAATCCCTGATAGCGAGGACGATTCTTTGAGGCATTATAGCTTGGAGTTGCAGGAATGAAGGATGAAGTATAGGAAGGGGGTCTGATATCTATGATCAGAGTGGCGTAGCGACAATATGATGAGTCCTTTCTAGTGATAGCATGGTAACTTGGGATTTTATGGGTTGACCGTTTGGAAGCTAGTACAGATGGGAGAATGAGTTGTTACTTTCAAGAGCCTAATCATATGGAAAAGTGGATTGGTTTCCTAGATGGGAAATTAAAAGAAGAGTATACTAAGTCTTCATATTATCTAGTTTCTCTCCTGATAATAGTATTTGGTTTCTCTCTTGATAGGTGGCCTTCAAGGGGGCCTTGGTGTTAGCACATTGCAGGACAATATTGTGGGTGATGGGTTCTTTGAATCTTTCAGAATGGTTTGGGACACATGTATAATCATTAATTTTAGTTGGGTTTAGATTTTTGTTCCTATGAGTGTGATGACATTTCTTGAGGACAAGAAATATTTGGGAAGGGAGGATTTTTCATGTCCCCATTTTTGGGTTCCCCTATTATGTAGTGGAAATGACTTTCGTGGCTTGTTAGTGAAGAACAATGGAGTCAAAATGGGTCATTTAATGTCACTTAGTTAGGAGATGTTATGTTGTTAAAGTGAAATTAAGGAAATAAAGTAACTCTATATTAATAAGTTACTTATATAATATTAAAGTGACTTTTAATCTTAAAGTGAAAGTAAAAGGGGCATAAGGGTCATATTTGATTTAGTCAAAAAGGGAAAAGTTCTAGAAGGCATGGAAGAATGATCCGGATTTTATGAGCATAACAAAATGAATAAAAATGATTAAAATATGCTTAACACAAAATAACAGAGATACAATAAAACTGGTTTTCTATTCAATAAGGAAATAATCTGAAACTGTAAAATGCAGCGAAAAACAAGCTTGCTGGAATGGTGGCGGCTTATCTTTGAGAAGAGATGTAAATGATGCACTCATTCACAAGAAGATGGTTACAATGAGGCTCTCAAGGCATTTTACAATAAACAAGAATGTCAAAAACCCTAGACATCCAAAAACCTAACCCTAGGAGATGAAGCGCCAAAAGTCATGTAGGCCCCGTTTGGGTAAGCTAGTACATCAACTTCCTGGGGTCATAACTTTTGCATACGATCTCCATTTTAGGCGCACGATAGCCAGTTGGAAAGGTCTAACTGAGAAGAAAATTTTTGATTGTCTTAGGTCATTTCCATTGATAGTCACTTGGGCCCCAAATCCCCAAAAAACGTTGTTTGGGGCCTCAAAATGGCCCCAGAAGTTTGTAACCCGAAAAATTGCCGAAAAAATGCCAAGGTGGAAAATTATTTTTTGAGCCATTGGAATAGGTGGGTGGCCACCGATATCCACCTGGATCAAACCTCCCTCCTTAGGAATCAATGGTCTCCATTGAATTGAGTTCCCCCATTAGATGAGGAAATTTCTGCTGAATTTGGCCCCAAGTGAGCCACTTGCCTTGGTGCAGGAGCTGCGCTTCTTTGACGACTCAATAAAGTCGGATTCTTTACTGTCGAGTGCCCTTGATCTGTGTGTCCACAATTTGATCACTGGATTCTTGTTGCATGCAGTCAGGGTTGATCTCTATTGGTGTCAACTGCTCTGCTATCTCTGAGGTGTCCAATAATGGTGGGAAATATGTCTGAAGGAGGGCCACATTGAAGACTGGATACAAACCAATGAAGGGGGGAATGTTGAGCTCAAAATCATTGTCACCCATATCCTTGGTGATGGTGTACGACCCATAACAGAGTGGGAGAAGCTTCCGATGGGGCCCTATAAGGCGTTCTTTCTACAAATGAAACCTAACTTTGTCACCCACCTGAAACTTATGTGGCACCGATGTTGATCATGGCACTATTTGTACTTGGCATTGGACTTCTGTAGAATATATTGAACCTGTTGGTGGATGTGTTGGATCCTCTCAATGAATCGAGTTCCTTTGTCATATTCTAGTGGAGGAGGGGACGAGTCGGTCGAGGTGGTCTCCAAGGGTAGTGCAACATCCATGGGGCCCAATGGTTGGAATCCCAACCCCACCTAAAAGGGGTTGTGGCCAGTTGAGCTATGCAGGGCTCGATTTTAGCTGTGATGGACATAGGCAAGACTCTCATCCCATGTGCGGGGGTGTTTTGAATTGTACATACGTAGGATATGTACGACCATCCAATTGACGAACTCAGATTGGAAATCTATCTGGGAGTGGAAGGAAGTGGATTTGGTGAGCTTGGTATCCAATAGTGACCAGATGCTTGAAAAAAATGAGTCGAGGAACCGACTATAACGGTCTGAGATAATGGCTTGTGGGATCCCAAAATGTACCCATACTCGTTCAAAGAAGAGCTTAGCAGTGGCTTCTGTTGTGATGTTCTTCTTGTAGGCGGCTAGAATCGCCATCTTGGAAAAGCGATCAACAACCACCAAACATAGTCATTTCCCCTCTTGGTGGATGAGAGGCCCAACATGTAGTCCATTAAGATGGATTCCCATGACATGTTAGGAGTAGGAAAAGGGGTGTACACGCCCTATTTCTTAGTGGTCAGTTTGAAAATAATGTAGGTGGTGCAGGACCTGATATACTTGTCGACATCGTGTCGAAGTTGCAGCCAGTAGAAATGTTTCTGCAACACTATCATTGTCTTTTCAATGCCAAAGTGTCCTGCCACTCGACTGTAGTGAGCTTCCAAAATCATCTTCACATGCTCGCTTGATGGAACGCAGAGATGGCCTAGATAGAACAACAACCTGTCTTGAATATGGAAATTAGCGACCACTGAGTTGGCACCCAACATTTGGTAGGTGGTGGAGAAGTCAGGGTATGTCTCGTAGAGGTGGGGACATCTGGAGGTCTCTTGGCCGCAAGAGTCTATCACCATGGTGAGTGCTGCGATTGGAGGTTGGCTGAGTCAATCAACAACTCAGTTGACCACTTCTGATGGTGGTCATTCTGCAATTTGGCTTGGGTTTGCATGAACTGTAGTGGCTTGTGATCAGTGTGGATGACTATCTCCTTCCCAAGAATGTAATGTCTCCACTGGAGATAGGCTTTAAAAAAGGATTACATTTCTTTGTCATAAGTAGGGTACTTACAGACAACATATGATATTGTCTCAGTATGATATGCCACAGGGTGGTCGTGTTGAGTGAGAACGACGCCCACAACATAGTCTGAATCATTTGTCTAGATCTCAAAGGGATGTTGTAGGTCTGGCAATGAAAGTAACGGGGATGAGCAAAAATGATTCTTCAAGTCATCGAAGGCTTGTTGTTCTGACATGCCCCACAAAAATGTTTCCTTACCCCCACCCCTGGTTACTTTATTGAGGGACCATGTGATATGAGAGAATCCCAACATGGACCTGAGATAGAAATTGGCCAGGCCCAAGAAGCTCCGAAGTTCAGTGAGTGTGGTTGGGGCTGGCCAGTAATGAATGACCTGGATCTTGGTTGGATCCACATGCACACCTTGCTGATCAACAATGTAGCCTAAGTAATGGACCCTGTCCATGCTGAAGGAGAATTTTTCCAAGTTTGCATATAGTTTGTGCTGCCATAGGGTGTGTAGAACCTGCTGAATATGCTGCAAGTGTTCCGTCCAAGTCTTGCCATAGATGAGGATGTCATCCAGATACACCACTAGAAAAGTATTGGTGAAAGGTCGTAGGACATCGTCCATTATCCTCATAAAAGTTGTTGGATCATTTGTCAAACCAAAGGGCATGACCAACCATTCAAAAAGACCTTCTTTTGACTTGAAGTCAGTCTTCCATACATCTATCTGTTCTATTGGGACCTAGTGGTAGCCAGAATTCAGATCAATCTTACTGAAGTATTTGGCCCCCATGAGCTGATCAAGGAGGTCGTCGATTCGGGGAATCAGGTATCAGTTTCAGACTGTGATTTTATTCAGGGCCCGATAATCAATGCAGAGTCGCTAGGTCCCGTCTTTCTTCTGCACCAACACGATTAGGCTCCCACAAGGCGATGAGATGGGATAGATGTGCCCGTTATGGTGAAATTCCTGGATCTACCTCTTGATCTCCTCATTTTTTAACAGAGAGCAATGGTAGACTAACCCATTGGGTAGCAGTTTTCCCGGGGTTAGATCGATGGGATGCTTGAGCTGGCAGTGTAGAGGTACCTCGGTAGGAGAGGAGAATATTTCTGAGTATTATTCCGTGACCTTATCCACTTACTTCTGTTATGTGGAGAGATCAGCCACAGAGGACCGTGATGTGGCTGCGATCTTTAGCTCACTCTGAGAGAGAATCACGAAGAAGACAAATTTCCCGGTCTGAGAGATGACCTTCCTGCATTGCTTGGCAGAGATCACGGAAATAGCACTAGGAGGGACTGCCTCGGGTACCCTGTACAATTTCATGTTCAAAGTAATAATAACACTACAAGGCCTAGAATCATATATAGCATGACGTTTCCATAAATAAGGTTGGCCCAAAAGAACATTACAAACTTTGAGAGGAGCAACATCACACAATACCTCATCTTTGAAGTGCTTCATTTCGTACGACAGTCGACACTGTTGGATGACACGGAGATCGCTTCCTTGGCGGAGCCATCCAATGGTGTAGGGTTGTGGGTGCGGCGTTGTCGGAAGGGCCAACCACTTGATGACCTCTGCTGACATGAGGTTCTTCTGTCTACCTCTATCAATGATAAAGTGCAACGATGTGCCTTTTACCCACATCTGTGAATGGAAGAGGTGCTCTCCTTCTTCTGGCTCATCTGGTTCACCAGGCTGGAGCTTGGTGGTAGGAACGGTGGCACTGGGTTCCACGTCAATGATCTGTCTTCCCTTTTCTTGTTTTGACTCAGAGTCAGAACCCACATTTGATTCAAAGGCTTTCACTTTGACCACCAACAAATGATTCGAGAGACAGTCAACAGTGTTATGCCAAGGGCTCTTATGGAAGTCACACCACTTCCTGGTATGTTTCTTTGTCTTTTCGATGCCCTTCTTTGCGTCTTGGACTGATTGTCTTGATACTGTCCATATTTTCTTTGTCCTTTGTTCTGTGGTTTGGGGCCGCCCTTTCCTGGCTTTTGTTGTGAGGGGTTCCTAGGCCCAAATTGTCGCTTCTTTTGTTTGAGCTTCTACTTGATTTTGATGACATATCGATAGGCCACGCCCAAGGACGAGATGTATAGAAATTCCATTTTGGTCTAGATGTATCTATGTAGAGCACCATGATACTTGAGAACTATATGTCGCTTTGAATCTTTGATACCCAACTTGGTGCACAAGGTATGGAAGATATTTGTGAACTCTGGCACTGCTTGGTCTCTTTCTTGCCGCAATGTGGTCCATTTGGTATACAAGTCGTCATAAATTTTGAAAGGGTCATATTGTTCCTTAATAGAATCCCTGAAGTATTCCCAGGTGGTTGTGACTATAAATAATGAGGTTTCCTTTGTTTCCTTTTTCTCACAAAAAGTTTCCCACCAATCTTTGACACGGGGAACAACTTTGAGGAGCGCAAAAGTAATATTTTCTCTATTCGAAATGTTATGGACAGAAAAATACCCTTCTAGTAGATTCAACCACTTTTCTACAACATCTGCATCTATCTGACCTTCAAATATAGGAATATTGAAGTTGATTTGTATCTTGAAGGGGACGACGCCTCCACTCGAGCCTGTTGGTAGCCGCCGAATGATTTGCGTGAAACTATCCATCATCTCATTCCTCTGTTGTATGAGGGATTCCTCAAGATTTTTGTTTAAAGGATCTCCTGTCCTGTCATCTTCCTTTTCTCCTGCCACGAGAGGTCGCTTGGGCATGCGAGAGCTTTTTTCCTCAAGATAAACAAGCTCAAGACCCAATTCTTTGTACCCTGACATCATTGGGGACATGCATTAAGACGACAAGGAGCAGAATGATCTGATACCACTGATCCATATTTTAGGAGCAAAATGAAATGAATACAGATTATTAAAATATGCTTAACACAAAATAACATAGATACAATAAAACTGGTTTTCTATTCAATGGAAATAAGCTGAAACTATAAAATGCAGTGGAAAACAAGCTTGCTGGAATGGTGGCGGCTTATCTCTAAGAAGAGATGTGATGGTTGCGCTCATTTGCAAGAAGATGCTTACAATGAGGCTCTCAAGGAATATTACAATAAACATGAATGTCAAAAACCCTAGACATCCAAAAACCTAACCTTAGGAGATGAAGCGCCAAAAGTCACGTGGGCCCCGTTTGGGTAAGCTAGCACATCAACTTCCTGGGGTCGTAACTTTTTCATACGATCTCCTTTTTAGGTGAACGATAGCCTGTTGGAAAGGTCTAACCGAGAAGAAATTTTTTTGAATGGCCCAGGTTAGAGCATATAAAAATCATTTGGGCCCCAAATCCCCAAAAAACGTCGTTTGGGTCCTCAAAATGGCCCCTAAAGTTTGGAACCCGAAAAACTGCCAAGGTGGAAAACTGTTTTTCGAGGCAGTGGAATAGGTGGGTGGATACCAATATCCACTTGGATCAATCCTCCCTCCTTAAGAAGCAATGGTCTCCATTGCGTTGAGTTCCCCCATCAGATGAGAAAATTTATGTTGAATTTGGCCCCAGGTGAGCCACTTACCTTGGTGCAGGAGTTGCCCTGCTTTGACGACTCGATAAAGATGGATCCTTTGCTATCGAGTGCCCTTGATCTGTGTGTCCACAATCTTATCACTAGATTCCTATTTCATGAAGTCAAGGTTGAGATTTGTTGGTGTCAACTACTCTACTATATTTGAGGTGTCCAATAATGGTGGGAAATATGGCCTAAGGAGAGCCACATTGAAGACTGGATGCAGACCAAGGAAGGGGGGAATGTTGAGCTCAAAAGAATTTTCATCCACAACCTTGGTGATAGTGTACGACCCATAATGGAGTGGGAGAATCTTTTGATGAGGCCCTATAAGGCATGATTTATGCAAATGCAACCAAACTTTGTCACCTACTTGAAACTTATGTGGCACCCGATGTTGATCATGGCATTGTTTGTACTTGGAATTAGACTTTTGTAGAATATCCTGAACCTGTTGGTGGATGTGTTGGATCTTCTCAATGAACTGAATGCCTTTTTCAGCTTCTGGTGGAGCAGGGGATGAGTCGGCTGAGGTGGTTGCTAGGGTAAGTGCAACATCCATGGGGCCCAATGGTTGGAATCCCAACCCCACCTGAAAGGGACTGTGGCCAGTTGAGCTATGCAGGGCTCGGTTGTAGCTTTGCTGGACATAGGGAAGACTCTCATCCCATGTGCGGGGGTGTTTTGAATTGTACATGTGTAGGATATGTACGACGATTCAATTGACGACCTCAGTTTGGCCATCTTTTTGGGGGTGGAAGGGAGTGGATTTGGTGAGCTTGGTATCCAACAATGACTAGAGGCTCGACCATAATGAGATGAGGAACCGACTATCATGGTCTGAGATAATGGTTTGTGGGATCCAAAAATGTACCCATACTCGTTCAAAGAAGAGCTTATAAGTGGCTTCTGTTGTGATGTTCTTCTTGCAGGCAATTATAATCGCCATCTTGGAAAAGTGATCAACAACCACAAAACATAGTCATTTCCCCTCTTGGTGGATAGGAGGCCCAACATGTAGTCCATTGAGATGAATTCCCACGGCCTATCAGGAGTAGGCAGAGGGGTGTACATGCCATGTCTCTTAGTGGTCAGTTTGGCAATAACGTAGAAGGTGTAAGATATGATATACTTGTCGACATCTTGCCTAAGTTTCGGCCAGTAGAAATGTTTCTGCAACACTGTCACTGTCTTTTCGACGCCAAAGTGTCTTGCCACCCGATTGTAGTGAACTTAGTAAATCATCTTCATGCGCTCGCTTGATGGAATGTAGATATGACACAGACGACACAACAACCCATCCTAAAGATGGAAATTAGTGACCACTGAGTTGGTGCCCAACATTTGGTAGGTGGTGGAGAAGTCAGGGTTTGTCGCATAGAGGTGGGGCCATCCAGAGGTCTCATGGCCAGAAGAGTCTAGCACCATGGTGAGTGTTGTGACTAGAGGTCGATTGAGGCAGTCAACAACTCGGTTGGTACTTCCTGATTTATACTTGATGTTGAGGTGGAGTTGTTGTAAGTATGTTGACCACTTCTGATGGCGGTCATTCTGCAATTTGCCTTGGGTCTGCATGAACTATAGTGGATTGTGATCAGTGTGGATGACTATCTCCTTCCCAAGAATATAATGTCTCCACTGGTAGTAGGCTTTCACAATGGAGGACATTTATTTGTCATAAGTAGGGTACTTACGAACAACATCTGATAGTGTCTCACTATGATATGCCATGGGGTGGTCGTGTTGAGTGAGAATGACGCCCACAACATAGTCTGAAGCATTTGTCTCGATCTAAAAGGGATGTTGCAGGTCCGGTAATGAAAGTATTGGGGATGAGCAGAAACGCTTCTTCAAGTCATCGAAGGCTTGTTGTTGGGACAGGCCGCACACAATTTTTTCCTTACCTCCACCCCTGGTTACTTGGCTGAGGGCCCATGTGATATGAGAGAATCCCAGCACAAACCTGCGATAGAAATTGGTGAGGCCTAGGAAGCTAAGAAGTTCAGTGAGTGTGGTTGGGGCTGGCCAGTCACGAATGACCTGGATCTTGGTTGGATCCACATGCACACCATGTTGATAAATGATGTATCCTAAGTAATGTACCTTGTCCATCTCGAAGGAGAATTTTTCCAAGTTTTCATATAGTTTGTGTTGTCGTAGGGTGTGTAGAACTTGCTGAATATGATGCAAGTGTTCCTCCCAGGTCTTGTTGTAGATGAGGATTTCATCCAGATACACCACTAGAAAATTATTGGTGAAAGGTCATAGGATATCATCCATCATCCTCATAAAAGTTGCTGGAGCATTTGTCAAACCAAAGGGCATGACCAACCATTCAAAAAGACCTTATTTTGACTTGAAGGAAGTCTTCCATACATCTATTTGTTCTATTGGGACCTGGTGGTAGCTAGACTTCAGATCAATCTTACTGAAGTATTTGGCCCCCGTGAGCTGATCAAGGAGGTTGTCGATTCGGGGAATCAGGTATTGATTTCAGACTGTGATTTTATTCAGGGCCCGATAATCAATGCAGAGTTGCCAGGACCTATCTTTCTTCTGGACCACCACGAGTGGGCTCACACAAGGTGATGAGTTGGGACAAATATGCCCCTTGTGGTGTAATTCCTAGAATTTCCTCTTGATCTCCTCGTTTTCTAATAGAGAGCGACAGTAGTCTGGCCCAATGGGTAGTGGTGCGCCTGGGGCCAGATCGATGCCATGCTTGACCTGGCAGTGTAGAGGTACCTCGATAGAAGAGGAGAATATATCTGAGTATTCTTCCATGACCTTATCCACTTGCTTCTGTTGTGTGGAGAGATCGGACACAAAGGCACTAGATGTGGCTGCAATATTTCACTCACTCTGAGAGCGATTCGCAAAGAAGAAAAATTTCCTGGTCTGAGAGATGATCTTCTTGCATTGCTTGGAAGAGATCAAGGAAATAACACTAGGAGGGACTACCTCGGGTATCCTGTACAATTTCCTATTAAAAGTAATAATAACACTACGAGGCCTAGACTCTTATACAACATGACGTTTTCATAAATAATGTTGGCCCAAAAGAACATTACAAACTTCGAGAGGAGAAACATCACAAAATACCTCATCTTTGAAGGGATTGATGTCGTACAACAATCGACATTGTTGGATGATGTGGAGATCGCTTCCTTGGTGGAGCCATCCAATGGTGTATGGTTGTGGGTGCGACGTTGTCGGTAGGGTGAGTCGTTTGACGACCTCTGCTAAGATGAGGTTCTTCTAGCTATCACTATCAACGATGAAGTGCAGCGGGGTGGATTTTACCCACATCTATGAATGGAAGAGGAACTCTCCTTCTTTTGGCTCGTCTGGTTCACCAGGCTGGAGGTTGGTGGTAGCAATGGTGGAATTGGGTTCTGTGTCAATGATCCATCTTCCGCTTTCTATTTCTGACTCAGAGTCAGAACCTGCATCTGATTCATAGGCTTTCACTTCGACCACCAGTGACTTCTTTGAGTGGCAGTCAACAATGTTATGCCAAGGGATCTTATGGAAGTCACACCACTTCCTAGTATCTTTGTTTGTCTTTTCGATGTCCTTCTTTGCTTGCAGCTTGGAATGGTTTTCCTGATATTGTCCATATTTTCTCTGTCCTTTGTTCTGTGGGTTGGGGCATCCCTTTCCTGGCTTTTGCTGTGAGGGGTTCCCAGGCCCAAATTGTCGCGTATTTTGTTTGAGCTTCTGCTCGATTTTGATGACATATCGGTAGGCCGCACCTAAGGATGAGATGTCTAGAAATTCCATTTCAGTCTGGATGTATCTATGTAGAGCACCACAATACTTGAGCACCAGATGTCGCTCTTAATCTTTGATACCCATATTGGTGTGCAATATATGGAAGATATTTGTGAAATCTGGCACTGCTTGGTCTCTTTCTTGTCGTAGTGTGGTCCATTTGGTATACAAGTCATCATAACTTCTGAAAGGGTAGTATTGTTTCTTAATAACATCCTTGAAGGATTCCCAGGTGGTCGTGACTGCAAATAATGAGGGTTCCTCTATTTCCTTTTGCTCACAGAAAGTTTCCCACCAATATTTGACATGGGGAACGACTTTGGGGAGCACAAAAGTAATATTTTCTCTATTCGAAATGTTATGGACAAAAAAATACCATTCTAGTAGATTCAACCACTTGTCTACAACATCTGTGTCTATATGAACTTCAAATATAGGAATATCGAAGTTGATTTTTACCTTGAAGGGGGCAACGCCTCCTCTCGAGGAAGATGCATCACCTGTTGGTATCCGCCGAAGGATTTGCGCGAAACTATCCATCATCTCGTTCCTTTGTTGCATGAGGGATTCCTTAAGCAACATTTTGAAAAGATCTCCTGTCTCGTCATATTTATTTTCTCCTGCCATGAGAGGTTTCTTGGGCGTGCGAGAGATTTTGTCCTCAATATAAACAAGCTTGAGACCCAATTCTTTGTACCCTGACCTCGTTGGGGACATGCATTAAGATGACAAGGAGAAAACCACTCTGATACCACTGATCCAATTTTTATGAGAAAAATGAAATGAATACATATTATTAAAAGATGCTTAACACAAAATAACATAGATACAATAAAACTGGTTTTCTATTCAATAAATAAATAAGCTGAAACTGTAAAATGCAGCGAAAAACAAGCTTGTTGGAATGGTGGCGGCGTATCTCTGAGAAGAGATGTGACGACTGCGCTCATTCACAAGAAGATGGTTACAATGAGGATCTCAAGGCCTTTTACAATAAACAGGAATGTCAAAAACCCTAGACATCCAAAAACCTAACCCTAGGAGATGAAGTGCCAAAAGTCATGTGGGCCCTGTTTGGGTAAGCTAGTACATCAACTTCCCGAGGTCGTAACTTTTGCATACAATCTCCGTTTTAGGCGCACGATAGCCCGTTGGAAAGGTATAACCGAGAAGAACAATTTTTGATTGGCCCAAGTCAATCCCTTCGGTCTTCATTTGGGCCCCAAATCCCCAAAAAACGTCGTTTGGGGCATCAAAACGACCCCAAAAGTTTGGAACCCGAACAACTGTCGAAAAACTGCCAAGGTGGAAAACTATTTTTCGAGCCAGTGGAATAGGTGGGTGGCGACCGATATCCACCTGGATCAAAGAAGGATAAAATGAGGGGTAGATGTTCACTTTTCATTATTATTTGATCTCTCATTTTGGAGTGCTATTAGAGCCATTATTTTGTTAGGATCTAGCAAAACCCTTCCACCATTGCAGTTTAGTTTTGATGGTGCAATATCCACCCTAGATATACAAGAGGGGAATCCATCAAGGATTTCCATTGGAGCTTCAATTTGGGGTTTGTTTTCACTTGGAGGTATATCAACATGCACAAAATATTTGTGAAGCTTTTTGGAGGAGGATGATATTATATATTGCAAGTACCAGGAGGGTTTTAGGAAAGATTGACAAGAGTCATCCCTGCTAGTTAAACATGAGGCTCCTACAAGGCCTTTCTTGTCACCTATCCTCGTCCCTTGAGGAACTCTACAAAATGAAATTTCTACTAGGATGTTTTTAGAGACATCCTCACCAGTTGAACATGATGGTCCCATGAGGTCCCGCTTGTTTCCCATCTTTGTCCCACGAGGACCTATGAAAAGGGGTTTTGTGGTTCCAACATGCGCTTTTTGGGTCAAATCCATGTAGTGAGTTGTTGGGAGAGTCTTCGAGAATTTGGCAGTATCTCTGATGAGACATTAACATCATTTCCAAGTTTTGGGTTTTTAGTTTTGTTTACTGGTGTATTGTAGCTAGTACAACAACCATTAGTTACCTTGTTGTTTGTATCAGATTCCATGCATAATAAAATGTCACAGATTGTCTCTTGTATTTCTAGAGTATTTAATTCACATGCTATATGTTTGAAAAAAATCCTATAAGTGCAATACATGCAAAGTGTTTGTCAAAAATTGTCAATGAGTTTATATCATAAAAACAAAGGTAATGCAAAGTATCTGGCAAAGACATATAACCAAAAACAATACAATTTGACAACAAACCCAATATCCTATCTTATCTCTATTGGGGATATTTTAGTGGTATCAGAGCTAGATGTCTTGCTAGCTTGAGGGGATTTTACAATATGGAGAGAAATCAAGAAATCAGGACAAAATTATTACAAGCTTGTTAGGGCCATCAAAAGTGTCTAATAGACTATCAAAAAAATCTAACAAAATTGTTAGAACATCATGAGTTGTTGAAGCCT